>JANIJG010016995.1:0-15465 GCA_024611175.1 Megaceryle torquata
GGGGCGAGCTGCTGCGGGGACAGCTGGGCGCCCTGGCCGCCCTAGCACTGCTCCTGGCCGGCCGCGGCGGTGAGTCTGCGCCGGGGGCCGCGGCGGGCGGGCGGGGTCACCTGCGATGAGGTGAGCCCTCCGCGGGCGCCGGGGCCGCTACCAGCCGGGGCTCCCCCCGCGCGGGGGTCCGGATCGGTGAGGTGTACACCGGGGGGTGGTCCCCTAGAGAGAGGAGAGAAACTTTGCGGGGGTCGGGAATCCCGGATAGGGGGTCCCTCCGGGTTCCCTTGGGAGCGGTCCTGGCGGCGGGGCCCCCGCGGCGCTCGGTGCCGGCCGGGGACGGGGCGCGCTCGTCTGCCACTCGCGGCGGAGCCGTCGCCGGTGCCTGGCCGCGGGCTCTCGGTATCTGCGGGGCAGTCGCGCTCCGGGCCAGGAGGGTTCGGGGCAGTTTGAATGGGCTCCCGTGTGCCATTTTGAGAGGAAAAGGGTTTTCTGAGGAGCGACGCTCGGTCCTGGTCGTCTCCCGCTTCGTTTCTCAGCCAGCTGTACCGAGAGGGTGATAGGAAGCAATTCGTATTTTGCATTGCAAATATGTGAGTGTAAGCAGAATTTACACAAGGCTTATTTTCCTTTAAGTGAAGGAGAGCTTACCCCTCCGTGACTTGAATTTGCTTTTTAAGTAAACAGACGTGTCTGAAGGGTTTCGCGGTGTCCAGCATGGTGTAAGGAATGCTCTGATCTTTAGGGAAGAGCACAAACACCAGCTAGGACTCGAACGCAGTTTTTCTTCTGGAGCGTAACAATGCTTGGATGGGTGAGATTGAGATGGATTTTGATTTGAGACTCTAATACTTTTACATTAATCAAAATTTCTTATTTTTATACATGGACTCTGAAAGTTGCACTTGCTTTTCATGAATGTGGTGATTGCCTCTGAGAAATGAGGTCAGGAGAGACAGAGGCGAACATCACTGGAAGTGAACAGGGGTGCATGTGTGTACTTAAGTATGTTTAAGTCTACCCATGCAGCATGACACTAATACCTGTCCTTCTTTTACATAAACTCTGAAGTCTGCTGGGGAGAAGGTGCTTCCTGTGGTGTGATCTGCCTCTTGTGCCAGTGTGGCTGGACCTATGCTACCTTCCCACTTTGTTGGGAAACTGAGCCATCTCCAGCCGGTTCTCCAGTGGAGCAGACTAGCTGCTTGCCTCTGTCATGAGATAAATCATAGTTACGTGGCAAAGGTCATTTTCGGATCTATTTTAAAGGGGGCACAGCATGCACTCTTCTCTCTGAAAGGCAGAGTGGGTTCCCATCGCATGTTTTGATATCCTTGAACATGTTTTTCCTGCTGACGTGTCAGGGAGCTCTGTCCGCTGCACAGGCCGTGAAGGTCTGTTCCACAGGTGAATTGTCTGTGCCTTCCTTGAGTGGCCCAAACTGTTCCTAAGACAGCACTGATAAATTTTGTCAGTGCTCTCACCGTTTTCCTTCACTTTGGGAGAGTATCTCACGCTATGATCAGAGTTAGCTTAAAATCCATCCCTGAGATGAGAAGTAGCATTTGGCGCAATAGACGTGGCAGCCTGTGTGCCTGCTGCCACACGGAGCTGGGAGCAGCAACAAGAATTGTTTAATGGGTGGAATTTTTCCACAGTGCCCACTGCATCCGCTGCCTTTTAATGGGATTGCAGTGACTGGGCACTCCTGGGAACCTTGCTTATGGCCAACAGCCTGGTGCTCTCTGGAATTTGTGTTGTGATTAGATAGGAGCTGGAAAGGTGTGTTCCGATTTAGTGATTAAAATATTTTTTCCCTTGTAAAACTATGTGGTTTAAGACCAAATGCAAACTTTTGACTAGACAGCAGTAGTTTTATATTAAACGGCATCTCCCCTGGCAGGAGGCTGTGGTATCACCCTGCGCTTCTGGAGTAGCTTTTGCTAGCAAGAGGGGATGGTAGTCACAAGTATACATGGTGCATGCAGCCAGTGTGCAGCTCCCTTGCACCCTTGGTGCCAGAGGGACTGTGGTTGTGTAGAGCCAAGCGCAGGTTTCGCTGGAGCAATTGCAGCTCCTCTAGAGACTTTGTATTGAGGTGTGATCCAGCCCTGTAGCCCTAGGCTTGAATCACCTTTCAGATGACACCTTCTCGCTTTTAATGCTGTTGTTTTTCCTAGTCAGACCCTTTTCCCTCAGCCACCAATTCTGACAGAGCCTGAACCCAGAGGAGCACAGCTTTCTGAGTCACAGGTGACCTCTGTTTGTGAGGTGTGCAGGGTGCCCAAGCCTCATTCAGAAAGTGTACATACCTGCAAGAAAGAGGCTAGAGCTCTTCCTGAAGAGGTAGGTGAGCACAGTGCTTTGACTGATGAGCCATCTGTAGTGGGTGACTAGAGGATAGGGCACAGGATCTGGGCTTCTGGTGTGGTGGCACCCACTGCTTTTTTGGGTGACTCAACGTCTCCATGTCTCACTTGGCTGGGTCTCTAAAATGAGGCCTCCTTTACGAATTGCTCTGAGATCTCCTGATGCTAAATGATGTGTAATAACAAAGCATTAGAATGTTATAATGTTTATATGAACATCATTCCAAAGATCTTTATATACCACAAGGCTCAGGCTTTCAAAAATAGATACAGTGCAAATTAAGAAGAAATCCAAGTTCAGAAAGTTAATTCAGGCAGTGAACATACAGCTGTGGCACCTCTTTCTCTTTCCCAGGCAGTGTAAGTCCATGGTTATACTCTGACATCAAGGAAGTCACATGAGTAAAGAAGAGGGGTAACTGAGATCAAACACAGCCCTGCAGACCCAGAATACAGCTGCCAACTACTGGACTGCCATATGCTTTTTGGCCTGCCAAAGGGGACTGGAGGTGAAGTTGGAGGAACATCTCATTAACTTGAACAGTATGAGTTGCTTCCAGGATTCTACCTGTGGGCTATAGAAGAAAGAGCCAAACAAAGCACAAAATTTTCTTTCCTCCCCCCATCAGTCTGACTTGAATTCTCTCTTGTAAAGAGAGAGAGAGAGAGAGAGAGGGGAGTGGAAAAGAGACTCCTTCATTATATAAGACCATCTTCCAGGCTGTAATGATTCAGGTTTTTCAAGGGAGGCTTCTGAGTCAGGCCTTTTACCAGTTTGCTGTCATGGACAGCAGAAATAGCAGGGGCATCAGTCAGGGTTTTTTGGTTTGTTGTTGGTTTCTGTTTCTGTGTTTTGGTTTGGTTTTTGGGTGGGTTTTTTTTGTTGTTGGTTGTTTTTTTGTGTGTCTGTAGTTTTTTGGGGTTTGTTTATTTGTTTGGGTTTTGGTTTTTGTTTTTTTTTTGTCTTGCTGTGTGCCTTTGTTTTTGGTGGGGTGGTGAGGAAAAGCTGGGCCTGACTCTTTAGCCCTTACTCATTGGGGATGGGCACATCCAAGCAAATGGAGCTGCCTTCATGATTCAAGCTTTGAAGATTTGAGTTGCTTTTCAGTCTTGTTTTAACTTGATTAGATAGAAGTGTTTGGAATGGTGGAGCAGGGCCTGCCAGGTGCATTTTGACTATCTCTGAGACTTGCTTCAAATCCAAAGCCTAGGTTGTTTTTACAGGACTGATACTAGGGCTGCGGGGGGTTGAGAGCAACCATGTCACAATAACATGCTTACAGAAAACCTCTAAGCAAACCTGGGTGACATGACAGGAGATGGGGCGCAAAGATCCCTGCGTGTCTGCCTGCCACCCCTGCACTAGTTGGAGGAGCTCATGAGACTGGAATGAAACACGTATGCTGCTTCCTCCCAGCCACGTTGTCACAGGCCCTGCCTCAAAGGGCTTTTCCTTACAGATCTCCTTACTGCCAAAATAGCGTTGAAGAACCTTGGTATGAGAGATCCTGGTCCTCTAGCTGGGAATTAAGCGAAAACTCCCTGATTTAATTTTAATGTTTTGGTTTGTACAAACTAAGAAACCCAAACCAAACTTTAGAGGTCATGCAATGAAAGCACAAAAGCAGTTGTTTTCCTCACCTCTTCAGTGAAGCGTAATCCTAGCTTCAGTGAGAGTAATCCTAGCCCAGATGTAATGCTGTAATCATTGGACCCCTGGATATGGGAATTTACCCTCATAAACTAGGGAGAGGCATCAGGCCAGAGCATGGTATGTGACCTCTTTGGCAGGGAGCTTGTTTGGCCTTGCAGGAAATGACTTGTTCATTTATTTAGTACTTGTTCAAGGTCCTGCACCAACAGCTGACAGAGAGTGAGGTCTTCTACAGAGCAGCTTGCAGCTCAGGGAGTGGCAGTGATGAGGCATGTGGCCGTGATACGATGGAGCATTGTGGAACGTGCTTAAGTATGTGCTTAACTCACTATCTGCCAGTGGTAGTGGCAGAGCAGGATTTGTACCCCTGGCTGTGAATTTGTGCATGCTGCAGGATCTCCCTGAAGAATTCCCTTAAAAATACTCACATCTCCATACCTGCCAGTGTTTGGAGTCCATTTAAGTAAAAGGTTTTGGAAGTGCTGGGATGGGTGCCAGGTTGGCCAACTTGACAAGGTTGGGTGCCTGACGTAAAACCGGTCATGCCACCTAAAATCACAGGGTCTTGGTCCTCAGGATGTGGATGCAGGATGTTTGGGAGTGCTGGCTTTGGCAGAGCATGAAGGCAAAAGGCTGCTGGCCTCCCCAGCTGCTCACAAGCAGAGTGAACACAAGGCCGTGAGATGGTGAGGAGCAAAAAGCTCAATGGTTGTTAGTTTTTTAGTGCCTGTTAGGCAAATGTGGGCTCATGGCTCCAAGTCTGCCTGTGCTGATAGAAGCGTGATTGCTCATCTAGCCCTCACTGCCTCCTTTTGCATGGTTCTGGTATTTTGGTGGCTCTTAGCTAAGTCTTTTTGGCAAGGTAACCCAGCAGAGAACTAGCGCAAGACAAATAAAGGAAGCTTTCTGCCAAATTAGCACACTAAAATTATGTGGTGAGGTGTCTTAAGCCATGGCTGAATAGAGAGCCCTTGGCTGTGTCAGAATGACAAGAGTTTATGGTAAGGTGGGTGTGGCTTGTTGCTTTTGTCTCAGCCCCTTTTTAGTAGTTCCCTCTTGCTGCTAGTCATTAATGTTAAGAAGGTTGGCAGGTCATGCTGTCTATTTTTGCTCAAAGGTTCTCAAAAGGAAAGGCTTGACTGGGCTTGTCATATATTCATATGGCAAGTACTTGTGTCTGTAGACTCCTCAGACAATGAAAAAAATTCTGTCCTGGTATGTGAGGGGGTCATTTAGGAGATCAACAGCCAGCCCTGCAACCGAAAAACCCCTGGAGCTGAGGATGCTTCTAAGTGTTAGTCTGCCCCAGGGCATTTCTTTCTTGTTTTGTCTCTGTTCTTCTATCTTTAAATTGATGGCAGCTCTATGGTAGCTGGAAAAATAATATTAAAAAATAATAATAATAATAATTTCTGGTTCCTGTGCCTTTGGAGTGGTTTAAGTTACCCTTTACAGCTTTCCTGTCCACAAGGAAATTTAGAAAATTCAGTTTTACCAGAGCCTTCCATAAGATAAGACTTGAAGAGCCAGGTCTGACAAAACCTGTCACTGAAAACTTGGGAGTTTTCGTTCTTTTTCAAATGAAATCCACATGGGGTTCATGGAGCATAGAGCCTGAGGGATGCATCTTGTTACTGCCATTTCTCAGAAGCCAGTGCAACTTCTTCAGGCAATTTCTACAGAAACTCAGGTTTCTTCCACAGGCACAACATTGGTGTGCTGTGACACAATGCGGTGGGAACTGCACCTTGCCGTCATGGCCTGGGCTTTACCCCCAGCTCTGCAGCATGCTGCTGGCTACAGCCAGCAACCAGGCAGATCAGTCACAGTGATGCACTTTTGCCAAAAAAAAGAGTTTGTTTATTATTTCCAGTCTTGTCTTCCATGACTTTCTCTAGACCAGTCTTTAAGTGTGGGGCTTTAGAAGGCACTGGGGATTTTTCAGAAGCTTTGTTCTGCTCTAGGTGTTACCTTTAATATCACCACGAGTCAAGTCAGACATGCCAAGAGCCATTGGTAACCTCATCCTAATTTTTTTTCCACTGCTGCGGCTTTACAGGAAGAAGCAGTGGGGATGCCCAGGTGTGGGCAGGGTGTTTATAGTCCTGCCACTTTGATCATCATGTCCTGTAGACGTGTTCTCCAGAGAGTAAGGGTTACACAGTGAGTAAATCTTCCGATCAAAGGGAATCCTGTAAAAATGAAAGTGGTAAATATGTGGTTTGCAGCTCGCTGACCTTAAAGGTATTTTACCTCTGCCTTGCTGTGGAATCATTGCTGGATAGTCAGACTCTCCTCCAGCTCTGAACAGCCTGTCCTTGCATTATTTACTGCCAAGGGCATCCTGACTCCAGAGTTTGTGGTTAGCTACTTGAAACCCCTAAGGGGCAGTCCCATCTCCCTTTATCTTGTCTCCCAGCAAAGTTCGCATTATCTTTTCTTGCATCCTCTTCCACAGAAGGTCAAGTCTGTGCAGCACTCAGAAAAGTGCTTATTCAGGCGAGACTCAGTTCTGAGTTTGTCAGCTTGGAAATTGATAGCAATGGAGCTGCCTTGATATGGAGATGGCCATGGGATGAGCCTGCTGTACCTGAGGATTTTGGAGGCTGACGAGGCCTCCATTGCTTTGGTGATGGAGACGACTACAACAGAGGAGCATCTGTACCTCTGTTAAGACTTTAAATACCTGCAGTCAATGTGTTCATACTGTAGCATGGCTGGATTTTAGCTTAACACTCAGGTTTAAAAATAGGTGCAATCTGTAGCTGCTAAGCTTTTCTTAGGAGCAGGCAGAGAAAACTCTGGAAATGAGGGGATTTCTCGGTGTGTTTGATTGTTGGGGGGTGAGGAAGGATGAGGAAGGAAAGGGAACAGGGTGGGATGTTGCATCCAGCAGCAAGGGCTGATGAATAGAAGTCCACGGTAACTGGAGACAACCCCAGGCTGGATGAAAAGCTGAAGCTTGATGTGGATTGAAGATGTTTAAGCTGAACTTTTTTGGCAGTGTCCCTGAGCTGAGACTAGGAGCACTGCACAAAGACCTCCAGGGAGAAGTCCTGAATCTTGTTCTTTTTTAAAAAAGGGAGTCACTGGAGTCCAGATCTGGTGTCCAGGGAGAAGGCTGTGAGACAGTACTTGCTGGGATTTTATTTGCCTTTGATGGACATTTTTGGCTATTTGGGACTGCTGAAAAGGTGAGATTGAATGTCATCTGCCTGTAAGCCTTGCCCGTGGGAAGCAGATGGTCCTCAAGTCCTGCTTGGGATGACCCTCCTGCTGACAGACCTGGAAGAGAGGGGAGCATGTCTCTTGCCATTCCTCCTGCCCCATGCTGTCCTCTCACACAGTTCTGCAGGCCAAGCTGGGTCATGGATGCTGTGTCAGTGGATGTGAGCGTGTCTGTGGAGAAGGGGACCTACCTTTCATCGAGGAAAAGTGCTCCTAGGCATAATGGAGTGTCAGAAGTGGTTTGGAGGCACAGATTTCGTTGTTTTGAAACATTCCTCTGCTGAGCTGCGAGCTGAGCAGCTGTGCTAAGTGGTGGAGATTCACAGCCCGGTCTGACCTTTCTATACCTCCAGTAGTGTGTGCAGTACTTTGGCTGATGGCCATGTTTGTGTGTCCATAGGCAGTTAGGCCATGGTCCAGGGGGTGAGCCCTTAACCTGCAGTGCGCAAAGTACTGCAGTTGACTTCAAGTGGGCTTGTGTGTGTACAAGGTTAACCAGATCCTTCCTCACTCAAGCCGTTCCTCAGTCCATGGCTTTTTTGGAGGAAATGAGACAAGTAAGCACATCCTCAAATTAAAAAGTAGGGAAACTGGAACTGGTGAACAAGAAGTTCACTATGAGCCAGCAATGTGCCCTCGTGGCCAAGAAGGCCAACAGTCTTCTGGGGTGCATTAAGAAAAGTGTGGCCAGCAGGTCAAGGGAGGTTCTTTTCCTCCTCTACTCTGCCCTAGGGAGGCCACCTCCAGAGTATTGTGTCCAGTGCTGGGCTTCACAGTTCAAGAAAGGCAGGGAAGTACTGGAGAGAGTTCATCAGAGGCTGTGAAGATGCCCAGGGGCCTGGAGCATTTCTGTGCCAAGGAAAGGCTGGGAGACCTGGGGCTGTTTAACTGGAGGAAAGCAGCCCAAGAAGGGATCTGATCAATGATGATCAATAGATAAAGGGCCCACAGAGGGCAAGAGGATGGGGCCACACTCTTGACAGTGGTGCCCAGCAACAGCACAAAGGGCAATGGGCAGAAACTGGAACCCAGGAGGTTCCATCTGACCAGGAGGAGAAAATTCTTTGCTGTGAGGGTGCCAGAGCGGGGCCCAGACTGCCCAGAGAGGTTGTGGAGTCTTCTTTGGAGGCATTCCAAACCTGCCTGAACAATGTGATCCTGGGAGCCCTTCTCTGGGTGATGCTGCTGGAGCAAGGGGGTGGGACAAGATGGTCTCCAGAGGTCCCTTTCAACCCCCACCATGCTGGGATACAATGAAACTGAGCTATGAGAAGATTTTGTGGGAATCTCCTGGCACAGGAATGTCAGAGCCCCACATGGAAGAACACAGATCTTCAGAGGGATTTATGCATCAGTCCACAGTATACTGACATGTCCTTACAGATCAGCCCTGGGAAGTCTCCTGTGACTCTGTGGTGGCAGAAGGATAAAAGCTGCACAGCCAGGGTGTTCTCTGTAAGCACATATGCCTTATGTGCTTCCAGTGGTGGAAGAGGGGAAAGACATGTCTGGGTGGTGCCAAGCAGGTGGTTCTAAAGCTGACTTTGGTATGCTGAGGCTCCTCTTCAGTGTTTGCTTCTGCAGCACAGGCATCACCTATCAAATGGGAACTGCAAACATGTTTCAACAGCTCAGTTAGGAAAGAGCCTGCTAAGATCCAGGAAAAGAATCTTTTTTTATATGCAAGCCAAAAACATGCTAACTGAACTGCAAGCAACTGGAGGGGCTGCTGGTAAAAAATAATTCTCATTCAGAGATAGGCTCAGCTATTTTTTTTCCCTAAAATGGCCAGAACATCCTGTAACATAAAGCAGGAGGAGAAGCAAGCCTTACATGGACATTCCTTTCTCCTCTGAGAAGATCTGTCCTCCAAGTCTAAGTGCACCTCCTTGCGATGGTTGACTTGTGTTTTGTGGTCAGTTCACAGGGAGAATGGGACAGAAAGAAACTCTTGTAAGTGAATGTTGCATGTGCTAAGACAGTGCAAGAGTTCATTTTAGGGGAAGCAGGAATATAAGCCCTGTCAGTTGACACACACTATGAGGTGTTCTAAAAGGCTCATAGCATTTGATTTCTCTTGTTATAAAAGAGCAGGGCTGTATGACATGCAACTCCACGGGGTGGTGGGAAGCAGAAAAGAGCTGTTAAATGCCTTGCTTTCTTTATAAGTAAGTGCCATGCAACACAGGAGCCAGTGAGGATTCTGGCCGTGATCTTTTTTGATGTACACATTCTTCTTCCTTCTCTGCAGAAGGTGCTGATTGAGAGCTTGGGACAGAGGATTCTGCGGAGCCCTGCAGACCACAGCCTTACCAAACTGCACAGCAATAGGGAGGCATAAAGTCCTCTCAAGGATATAGGCTTTGGAGAGTTGGGTGGACTAGTCCCTTGGTGTAAGCAACATACAGTACCATGGTTGAGATCTTTTGACTGAGCACAGGGTTTGCATCTCAGGTCTAGGTGAGCAGAGACCATCCTGCCACAATATTGAGTGTACTCTATATATTGTGCTGGGGTTCTCACAGACATGTTGTGGAGACTGATCTAAAAAGACCCTTGTGGCAAAGAGCTTCCTTCCAACCAAACAAGCTGTCATATGCAGCTTGTTGATGATATGCTTGTTGAACAGGTGACATCGTTTGTGTTCACAGCAAAGTATTGCTTGCTGTAGGCTCTTCCTCATGAAGCAGTATTGTTGGAGGGAAGGGAAAAGAAGAGGTGATACTTAAAAAAACCCTGAAGTTAATTTTACTGCTGACAAAGTAAAATAAATTATGAGATTTATGTTCTTTGGATTTGTTTGTGTGCTAAATCAGAGCAGGCAACAAATCAAGCTTGTTCAGAAGTGGAGAAGTTTTCCAAGACCGTAACTGAATAATGTAAAAGCCTCGAGTCAAAAAATGATGCAAGGGTTTCAGGAGTGCTGTTTTGCTGTTGGTCATTGCTGGGAGGCAGCCACTGTGTTTCAGGGGAAGGCCTATGGACCTGGGAGACCTCAGGAGCTATCATCATATGGATTGTAGCTGGTGTTGCATCTCCCATTGGGACTGGGCCTCCACAGACATAGCTGTGTCTAGGGTGAGGGACACCTGTAGGAGGTCTTACTCAAGAGGTACTTTCCTAAAGATTTATCCCGAGGATAAATGAGTGGTTCTGTGTCTGATGGTGACATGCCTGACTGCTGCTTTCCAGGGCACCTGTGCCACACACCAGACCAAGCTGCGGGCAGCCTCTTGTGTGCTGGTGTCCCCTGAAGCGACATGAACTCCTGGTTTCCCTTCCCCTCTCAGATTTCCCAGACATTGGATGTTTGGTCAGATAAAATACATTTCTTTTGGGTTGCTGCTCCCTCGGCTGGTTGGTGCCAGATGCAAACAAGGACGAGCAATGAGGAGCTACAAGCTGTTGGGGAGCAGCAGGTGCCACTGCACTCAAAGGGACAGGAGTCATGGGTGGCTGCGTGGCTGGCAGAATGTGCGTGGCCAGCACAATGGGCCTTGAGAGCCTGTGTCATGGTGGTAGGTCAGGCTGGATCACTGGCATGGTGAGAGTGAGGAGGGCCAGGGACAGCCCAGTGGTGGCCAGGCAGTTTTGAGGGTTGTGCTGGCTTGTGCTCTCCATGGAGGTAGATCAACCTCAATGTAAGAAACTTTGCCTTGGTTTTACTACAGAAAAATGCGTTTCATACAGGCAAGGTAGTTTCTTGCTAGAATGGATCTCGATGAAGGAATTAGTCCTTTTTCATCTTTATTTAAATGCTGTCTAGGGTTTCCCAGTCTTAGGAGCTTCCTGTGATGCAAAGCACAAGATATGATGGTGACTCCCAAGCGCCTTATGAAATCCAGCCTTCCCGCAGGGGGCTATCAGGTGTTCAGCTTCTCAGTGTGGTGGAGAAGCACTCTGACATGCCGCTGGTGATGAAAGCAAGTTGAGAGAGAAATTTGAGAAGATTTTGGAAAGGTAATGAAACTTAAAAGGAGAAGAATGAAAAAAAAAAAAAAAAGAAAAAAAAAAGAAAAAAAAAACAAACCCCAAAACAAAACTGTCACCTCCTATTGCTGCGTGCTAAAGTTAAAATCCCTTGGGATTTTACAGCAGCCAATGCATAACAGGCTGTAAAATGAAACAACAGCATTGGAGGCTTTGTTTTTAAAGCCTTCATCGTAAGGCTATTTAAAAAGGAATAAATAACAAAGGCTTTTTGGTTTTAGTGAAAAACATGTATTTTCCAAGGGGAGCACAGGTTCTGTTAATCCTAGTACTTGCCACTTAGGTGCAGGTTTCCAAAGCATCTCAGGAGCTGGGCTGCGTACAAGTGGAGCCTCAAATTGTTTTAATTGACTTCGGTGGCATGATGCCAGCTGACACCAGCTGAGAATCTGGACAGAACAACTTGTCCAAGGTCACCTCACAGGCTAATAGCAGAGCAGTGAATTAAACCTGGGTCTGCAGAGTTTCACTTCGGGATAAATAAAGAATGCATACTTGCTTCTTGGAGGGTCCTCCCTTCTTAAGGCCTTATAAAGGAAGGACAGTGTCAAACACTTGGTTCTGTTATGATGTGGAGTACTAGTACCCTTTCGTACCAGGATCTCCAGTTAAAAATAAAAGCTCCCCCCCAGTAGTTATTTCCTAAAAGTACTTTGCAAAGTTCCAGTTTGGGACTTTACTAGAAAGATGCCTTTCCTTTTGTGTGAGTGAGGGACTGAGTGGAGCTGGGCTGGGCTTGTTTCTCAGAGGAGGTGGGTGGAGGTGCTGCTGCACTGCTCATGTTTGGGCTTTGTCTTTTTGAGTGGGTAGAGGAAGAGTGCAGTAGGTGGTTTGGACAGGGAGTGCATTCACATCATCTGCTTGTAGGGCCAGGCTGCCTTTTGGTGATCTGCACAGGAGTCTCTGTAAACTTCAGTTGAGGCTTTGTACAGAAACCTCCTTCAAAATGTTTCAGAAGGTTCACATGCTGATGTCACCCTCAGATTAAGTTTCAGGGCCAGTCTAGAATCTGTTGAAGCCAATCATAGTTTTCTCTGTTGATCTCAAGTGTGACAAAGATCCTATTATTTGAGTCCTTTCTTGGTTTCAGAATGGGGTTTTCATAAATTCTTTTCAAGGATGGGCATGACACGCATCTTCTCTGCTTTCTGTGTTTCTGAATATTGAGATGGCATCTTAGATCTTTATCTTCCTTGTATGGTTTTCTCCATGGGGGTAAGGGAAAGATCAGAAAAGACAAGGCTGTTCTAGCTTTGGCCATCTGGAGTTATTCCTTAAGGTCTGTTTGGTCAGGTTGGGTGTCAGTGGTTTAGAATCACAGACTGGTTTGGGTGGGAAGGGACCTTTCAAGGCCATCTGGTCCAAACCCCCTGCAGTGGGCAGAGACATCTGCAACCAGAGCAGGTTGCTCAGAGCCCTGGCCAACCTGACCTGGAATGATGTCAGAGATGGGGCATCAACCACCTCTCTGGGCAACTTGGCACAGGGTCTCACCACCCTCAGCATCAAAGAATTCTTTATTCTCTCCAGTTTAAATCTCCCTTCTTTTGGTTTAAAACTGTTACCCTTGTCTTGTTACAATAGAAGGCGCTAAGTGTTTGCACCACAGCTCTGCACCATCATGCCATTGCCTTCTCCATCCCCTGCTTAGAGGCTCCCTGAGTGAAGCAGATGCTTACAGGTCCATGATTGACTTGTACAACCGTCAAATCCCTTACAGCACCTTGCAGCCTTGTGATGCCCAGTTGTGGCCCTGAAGCAGGGCAGAGACACCCCCTTCCCATCTTGGGCATCTGGGGAGTTGGGAAGATGCTCCCTTGAGTTGTGTGCCTTGGTTCAAGAGCTGACCCCTGTGTTTGGTGTCAGAGAAGTTATGATTGCTGTGTTTGACCAGAAACCAAACTCCTCTGAAGTGTGAGATTTCCCAGTGTGGATCCAGAACATACAAGTTAGTTCTGGTAGGCCAGTGAAATTGCACAAAAATATGAGTATTGATGACTGTGGTTTGTGGGTTTTTTTCCCCTGTACGTTACCAGGGCCGTTCATAAAAGAGCTGAAACTACTGTTTCCAAACTACTGAGTGTGTTTCTTACACAAACTGAGATGTGGGAATTTACAACGTGCTTCCTCACATCTACAGCTCTGCCAGCAGAGATGCACAAGGCTGAGCATCCTGGTTCTTGCTGGGGGAGCCCCACAGTTCATTTCCTCATCTTGGACTGTGAAAAGTGACCTTGATGGTCCAAAGCAGAATCCAACAAGGAGGACTCTAGCTGGCTTCTTCCCACCCTGCTACAGGGCATGTGTACTCCCCGGGAGCAGCTGGGAGCTGGCACCTGTGTGCCAAGATGATCTTGGGCTTTATAGCTGCATTTGTCTGCAGGAATGAAGGACTAGCTCTCAGCTGGAGGAGGAATGGACAAGGGACAACCTGAGACAGCTCAGTGGTGACACCTGTTGACTAGGAAAATGGCTGTGCCAGTGATCTGAGGTTAGGAGGACCATGGGAAGCAGGAAAAATCGAGGTATTTTGGTGTGATAAGCCTTGGCTTGTATCATCGGTGTGAGGAAGCAGCTTCTGGTGGTGCAGTTTTATTAGAAGAACCTGTCCTGGGAGGGAAGGTGCAGCAGGACACGTCTTATGTTCTGCAGACAGAAGCAGACAGCAATTTTACTGTGGCCGCTTAAAATGTGCCTGTTTCCATGTCTGTCATTGCCATGGCTGGTCAGCTTTGTCCTGCTCTTTCCTGATTACCAGTTTTATTTCTAGATGTGTTTGCTTACTTCTAATAAATATGAGAGAGATGTCCCGGGGCTTCTATATATATTTGTCTGTAATTAAGGTAGGATTAATTGAAATTGTTTTTAAGGGCCTGTTATGAGATCAGCAGATAGAAGTCTGGGATGAAATGCGTAATGAATACATTATGTTATAAATAATGGACACAGCCAGTGCTCAGGCATCCCTGAAAGGTAATAGCTCTTTCAATATTTAATTAAGTGGATACCATGGGGAAAACATTCTGTGTCGCTAAGGTAATTTTCAGCATGGCTTAGTAACACACAGATCAGCCCAAATGAGGGCAGAAGCCTGTGTGGTAGGCACAGTTCCTGGACATCATGGGGAGATGTTTGTTGGCTGGAGAACTGGTGAGAAGAGATCATGTTGGGGGTTGATAGGAGGTGCTGACCACACCTAGAAGAATTGTTGAAAATAGTGCTTTGCTCGTTTTCTTAAGATGGAGTTGCTGATCTAGCAGTATGGGAAGCCTTGTGCTCCTGTTTACTTGTAGAAGAACCAGGCTTTCCAAGAGAACACCTGAGGGATGTTCTCTCCTGCTTGCGACTAGCTTGTCATGACAGTTCCAGACCAGATCCACTTGCAGGCCAGTGGCAAAGAACAGGGTTGGGTGAAGGACCATGAGCACACCTAAAACACTGTGTGTGGTGTACAGACCTTTACTGCCTTTCTTGAGCTCTTCATCATGGTTCTTTCTGTGGCTTTTGCTAGTTGGTGTTAATTTTAGCCCTGTGCCCTGTGAGCGAAAGAGATGCTTTAGTGCAGGGAATTCAGTTTTGTATGGAAGAAGGCACAGCATCCGTTACAAGGCCAACTGAGGTGGAAGTTGATTCTCATGATTTTTCTGAACAGGTAGAGGAAGTGGCTAAATATTTCCCATCAGATGTGAGGCCTAAATTCACTGTGTCCCTAACTGCTCGTTTCACATCTCCCATCTCCTCCACACTCTCATTTCATTATTTTTTATCCCCTGTTCTTATGCCAGCTCCACTACAGTTCTACCCATGCCAGCATAGCAGGTAGTTAAATGAGACACCTTAGAGCATAGCTTGGAAGGGTTGGGAAGGTTGCAGAAGCCTACCCTGTCCTCCTGCATATCACTCCGCATATCACTCTGCTTTGTATTTCCTTGCCTGGCTGTCGGAGAGTTTTCCTGAATTTCACAGCACATAGTGAGTACTTTGAGGGAGCAAATTCAGAGTCAGTATCTTACGGTGGAGTTAAATACCAGGGCTGATGTGTTCTCTGGGGCTGAGACCTTGTCTTCACGTTGCAAAGTGCCTAGCATGTTTCCAGCACTCTGGAAGCAGTAAATAACAACAATTAAACAAATAGCAGTTACAGTTTTATGTAGTGTTGCTGCAGGGAAACACAGGGGGTAAAAAAAGTTGTCAGGCAAAAGCAAGGAGAAAAATATTTTTTTTTAACTTGGA
>JANIJG010016996.1:0-12252 GCA_024611175.1 Megaceryle torquata
TCCCCCCCCCCCCCCCCCATCATTAGTAGCCCTGTCAGTTTTAATTGCCCATTTCCTAACCCCTCTTTTACTTCCTCTCTTCCCCTCCCTCCTCTTTTTTTTTTTTTTTTTTTTTTTGTGTGTGATTGTTTTGCTTGCGATGCTCAAAGTTCATTTCACAAAACGGCGGCAGCTTGGCGCGGGAAGGGGCAGTAGCGGTGTGTCCCCGCACGGACTTCTCCGGCAGACGGCTCTGCCCCCCCGGCGATGTAAGTGACCCCCCAAGGCGGCTCTGCGCCCCTGCCCGAGGCGGGGACGGGTCTCGCCGGCAGCTCGGGCACCTTCGGCAGTCTGGAGCCCGGCGGCTGCTTCGTGCTCGCCGGGTTTTCAGGTCGGCCGGGCGCAGGCAGTCCTGGGGCGAAAACACAGTCCTACCGGTCCTGATGAAACCCCGAGGACTAGATAGCTCAGCTCTGCTCACGCCTGTCCTCCGTGCCACCGCCTGTCCTCCGTGAAACTCCGGCCCCGGGTGGAGAGGCTTCGGTGGGCGCGGAGACCCCGCGGCCGCGGGACGCCCCGACTCCGCGGAGGCAGTCGCCCCGTCGGGGCTCTCATCGTGCTTGACCGTCGAGACCTCCTGCATGGAGGGCTTGTGCACTGGCTGTCTCCGTACAGCCGAGGCATCTCTTTAGTCTCGTTCATAATTAGGATTACAAAGGTGGGCCAGCAATGCCAGCTGCTGGCCGCCACCACTCCCCAGTGTCCGGTAAAACCATCAGAGTTACTGGGGGTACCTCATAGCAAAGAGCGACTACCAGGGGCTGCCAGCAGTCCCCTTGCGCCGGACTGCCGGGGGGATTCCCTGCTCCCGGCTGGCCCGTTCCCGCCTCACCCCACGCCACGGTCAGCGCGGGACGGGAGGTGGTGGCTGCCTTTCGGAACAGCAGAGGACGTGGAGAAGCTTATCACCCGCGGTGCCATCCAGGGGCTGCCGGCGCGGCCCAAACCACCGGGAGGCAGCCCTGTTGTACCCCTGGGACGCGCGGGACACGTGGCTTCTCCCAGCGCCCCTCGGAGGGTGCAGCGCGGTCGGGCGGATGGTTATTAGCGAACAAAATATTGTCCCCTACCCCGGGCAGTACTGTGCGTCCTCCTCGCGCGGCCGCAGCGCGCTCTGTAACCTCTGTGTATTTGTAAACTTCTTGGCTGCATCGCTTGCTTTTACAGATTTTAAGGCTTTCCAAGTCCCTCTCGGGAAGGATGGAGCTGAGCGGCTGTCCCGCGGTGTCAGCCTTGTTCTGGTGGAGCTCTGCTTTTTGAAAAGATGCTGTTAGAAACTATTAGATCTGACAGCTCGCTGTACTCGAGTGAAAACAAATAGCGGAGTAAAGCTGTAAAAAAGCGGCTTACTTCTGCCCTGAGCCACCGAGGGAGCTGGTGCTGAGCAGCCCTACTTGCCTGCATGAGCAACCGAACAGCCCTCGGCACAGGACCGCATCTGCCTACAATTAAGGGCAAGTTATTTGTACCAAAACCGCACCGCTGTTGCGGGTCCGGGGCACTTCTCGATGTCACTTGCTTATCTCCAAGGTTACCCCGCATTTCACAGTACCGGGTCCTGCTTCGGGAGCCTCCAAATACCAAGGCCAGACCCATCTGTGCCGAAGCGGCGGTCAGCAACCGTTTAATTGCAAATGAAACCCTCCAAACCTGGCATGCCCGGGGCAGGACCGCAACGAGTGCGAGGTCGAGTGGGAACCGCAGCTCACGAGGACCATCAGCTCTAAACTCTGAGCAGGAGCCGAGCCTCATCCTCCAGAACCGTAAACTCCTCAGACTCTGATAAAAGCTTAAACTGTGGAGTGTATCCCCCTTAACTAACGTGGGCACTGCAGAGCAGTGATTACCCCAAACCGACTAGATCTTCAAGCAGGGCAATTATTGATCTCCAGAGAAGCGCGCTTCGCATCTCATTTTTAATCATTTTTTTCTGCTGTGCAAAGAGAAATTAGCCGAGGCAGGAAGGGGTGGACTGCTGCTGGGAAGGCTGCAGGAGAAGAAGCTGCTGCCTCTTCCTGCCACCCTCGGGAAACTTTTTTCTTTCCTAGTAGAAGTTACAACCTGGGAAACGGCACTGTGCTAATCGCAGTGAAGACAAATTGACTCCATAGCTCAGCTATAAAGGTCCTCTCAGCTATAAAGGTCCTCTCAGCTGCACAGTGACTGTGTCATCTGATACGTTTGTCCCACACAGGATTTGGAAGAGAGGGGTTTTGCTCTCTGCCCCTCACCCCAAATAACCCAAACCCTTTGCATTTGCAGGCTATGCATGACTGCTTCCAGGATCACATACAAACAAACCAAGGGGATTTTAATAAATACTCACTAGGTAACACATAGAAAGGACTATATCCAGAGCCGACTCCTCAAGCTGCTTTCTCTGTCCCCTGCAGCAACTTATGTGGCACCCATTCCCCACAGAAATTACAGAAACCTCTTCTCTGTTCCGAGTGAAACTGGAAATCCCAGAAGTATAACGAGTCCCTCCACTCCTTGCTTCACGTTTAAGCTTCTTCCAGCAGTTTAGAGAGGACTTCTGCTCCCTCTGAGGTAATCACAATGGTATGTTCAAACTGCGCTGATCTGAAATGCACATTTAGCAGTTATTAGGGAGCAAATGCATTCACCACGCCCGTAAAGTTTTTTTTATTTTGGTCTGTGATGAGTTCCACAGTTTAGGAAATATACCCCCCCCCCAACCCAAAAAACAAAAAAACCCAGGCACCTTTTATTGTCTACAGAAATTGCAGTCCATTTATCCTTCAGAATAATAATTTCGGGGGATCCTTCCATTATTATTGGCTCTGCAGCAAGAAAACCAAAATGTATTCTAAAGTTAGACGCACTCCTGTGCAGACTGTGAAGCAAGCAAGAAAGGGAGGGTGCCCCAGCAGGTAGCTTTTTCGCACAGGTCCCGTCCTCCCTGGGCCGGCACTCTCTTGCAACATTAAAATGTAAACTAAAGAAGAAGACGAAATATCAAGGTAGGGAGCTGCCCATTCCTCTTTTGTAAAAGCGAGGAATTTTAATCAAGCTTTAATTAAGACCCCGTGGATAATAACCAAAGCACCAACCACACTTATAAACAGCAGATAGTTTTAATTTTTTTTTTTTAAACAGGCTTAAAATGTTCATTAAATCAGCAAAACAACAATTTTCTTATTTCCCTCTAATTGCCGCGCTATTTAGCCACACAGTGAGAAAGAGGGCTTTTCCCCCATCAGCTCTCCATGATTGGTATTTAGCACGCTCAATCTGCGGGGCGAGGCGATGACTGGTTACCGGGGCTGCAGTGCCCAAATCCAAACAGCATCTCTGTCAGGCAGCGAATGACATAAGAACCACCAGGCTCCTCGCTGGTAAACTACGGATTCGGGAACACAATCGCATCCTTCTCATCCTCCACAGCCCAAGTGTGCTGGCAGAGTTTCCGCCTTACCAAAAATAAGCGCCAAGTGTGTAATTTAACAAGATTTATAATAAACATTTCATTTTCTAAATCTTATAATTTGGAAGCTATTTTACTCATTTGGTTCCTTAATGCATTGGTTTAAAATGATATTTTAATCTGCTTCCTAAGGAGTGTCTCCAACATCCCTGTATCTGCATGGATATTTCTATACCCTAATAAAGAAATGGTACGGATGTGGGCTGCTTGTGTACTCTTTTTTAAAGAAAACCATAGCAGAGAGTTACTAACCTATTGTGAACGCCATTCCTGCTTCCATTAACAAACCAATGTCATTGGCTATAAGAGAAAATAAAAACCCGTTTATGGCTTTGTATTTATTTATTTATTTACTTAGTAAACGCAACTACCACTTGGTTCAAACCCCTTTTTGGCTCGCAGGTACCGCTCGCACCAGTCGCTGCTATGAACTGGAGCACCCGCCGAAAGTCGGCCGCAGCGGGACCGCCCTGACGGCGGCTTCTTCCGGGCCGGGCCCGAGGGCTTTAGCGTTGCAGCGGAGATTTTTCTTTGCCCCGTGACAAACTTTGCCGGCGTGGTTCGTGCACGGCTGAGATGCGGGGGTGCAGGTACGCGGGACACGGCGGCTGCACCCCCGAGCGGGGCAAGGGGAGCGGTCCGCAGGGCCCAGCCGCCCCGACGACTCCGTTAAACGAGCGATTTACCCTTTAAAAACCCGCGCGGTTCTCAGAAAACGAGGCTGGGGCTGCCCGTCAGCTTCCCAGCGCGGAAAGCTCTCCCGGCAGCCGCGCTGGGACCGGTTGCGTGCGTGGGTGTGGGGGCTCTGCTCATTTTACCGCCCTCCCCTGGAGTCATCTCATCGCCTGCGGCGGAGCGAGGGCGGGCGGAGTGTCTCCGGACGACGGGGGCTGCTTACCGTGATGCCACACCTCGGGGTGCCCGTGGAAGTACGACCCGATGCCGTGGCCGACGAAGAATGGGCAGACCTGGAAGCCGCCCCGACGTGCCACGGAGCTGCGGGGACAAAGAGGACACCATGAGGGAGCATGCCCCGACCACCACCTCTGCTAGCCAGCCCTGGCCCCTGCCAGGTATTGTCGGTGGCACCACCCGTCTCCCACAAGCTCTCACCCCCATCCCAGCGCTTTGGACCTGCTACAAAAGACAGCAGCCATTGGAACTAGCACCAGTGAGACATTGTTAGGTTTCAGAATAAACACACCTGCCAGCGGAGGCTGGCAGCTCCTGTGCCAGACCTGCTGTCTAAGCAAGACGGTAGCATGTCGTCTCCCTGTCTGACAGAGGATAACCTTTTCCAGGAACACACTGGGCACTGATTTTAACATGGGACAGCTAAGTGGCAGCTGAGTCATGCAGCTGTGGCCCCAGCATACCACCAAACTGTAGCCTCTGCTGAGTCCTCCCTAGGTGCAGAGACCATTCTGGGCTATGTACCCACTGCCTGCACTGGCCTCTCTGAAGGAGAACAGTGAGAGTTCAAGAGCCCTATCACTTCCTTTTCAGAATACTGCAAACATTCAGCACTATAATGCATTAAAACTTCAGCAAATCTGTTCATATTAATTAACAATGTATTTCTAATGAGAACACCGCAGTAGCAAGACCAAATCATAACAACTGTAGCATTTCAATTCTGCTGGAAAATCTGTCCTGTCCTTTATGGCCTGCCTTGAGGAAGAGCCTTCTGAGAGTTGCCTGCAGGAACATAGGCAGGCACTGACCCCTACCCATGTTGAGAAAGCAACTTCTTATCCTGATCCCTAATAACAGGAGGACATGGAGATATGTATGGTGTCCTTGGGTTGCTGGGCCACCCCATGTCTGCAGACTTCATCTTAAGGCTCTGCCCTTATGCAAATAATGGTGGAGGGGTCACTTGAGGCAGCTCGGCCAGGAGGGCTGCCCAAATCTGAAACAGAAATGTGCAGAGATTTGGGGGTATCTGGAGGTAGAAGTGACAAGGAAGCTACCCCTGTCCCTGCATATTATCCCCACACTATTTCTAAAATCAAACAGGAGCAAGACTGGGAGGCAATTAGCCTGAAAAGATTTCACCTACAACATCAGAAGTGTCATTTGTTTGTTTTAAATTAAGCTAGGCATTAAAAAAACTTAGGTTTGCTTATATTTACACCCTAACAAATGCTTTCTCAGAGTTTCACTACAGGTGGAACACTGAAAAGTTAAGAAACTCAAAGCTCTCACAGAAATTAAAGCATGTAAAACCCTGTGGGGAGGTTCTTATTCAGGTGCAAAGTGGCCTCAGCTTGCTGTAGGCAGTAATCCCTTTGCACACCAGGCTTCACAGACCCTGCAGTGCTGGCACCAGTGCAGTGCCTGCGGGTCACCATCCTAGAATTTAATGCCACTGCAACTGAGGGACATGGTGCTGCACCACAGCAAAATGGCAGTGAGAGAGGAGAGTCAGGTCAATGGTTAATAAATCTGTAGCGTTCAGACCTTAAGAGAAAGTTTTAACAGGATTTATATATTAGCTTTTACCTACCCATTGCCCTGATGCAGACTTATTACAATGTTTCTTTCATTAACTATGGAGAAGAATGTAAATTTCAAGCTTAGCTGCTCCCCAACTCCTAAGCATTGGCAAAGAGGGTTACCAATAAGCCTAGAAGCTGGGCTTCATTTGGTTGTATTGGAAGTCCAGGCTTTTACCTTACACATAATTAATGTGGAAAAATCCCATGAAGATTCATGCAGTGAAAAGTCCTACTAGAGATGGAAAAGACCTTCTCCTCTTCCTATCATGTCACCTACATCTGGGTCAGACTTGGCCTGCTGGCTATGACAATGCTGAAGGCCAAGGAAGAAGCACAGGGATCAGTGAGGAGTTCGAAAGCTAGACTACTCAGAAACATACACAAAACAGAATATCTCAAGTGACCAAGCCCAGAGCAATGCAGATAATGATTCCCATATGGGTGAAGGGATTCTCTCAAGAGAGATGGGAGAAGCTGTCCATGCAATGTGATAAGCTTTCCTCTCACCTTCATCTGCAAGTCTTTTTGTAAATGCATAAACAATCCCACTGACTATTCAGCTTTGCTGATATCCTTTATATGGCATCCCCAACCACTGAAAGAGCATGGTCATTTCTGGAGATGTTTTGAATTATTACAGGATTTTTTTTTTTTTTTCCCCCTGGAAAAATCCATCTTCTGTAGCAAGACAAAGTTTTGTTTTGTTTTGTTTTGTTTTGTTTTGTTTTCTGTGCAGCTATCCTTCTGAGCACCATGGCTACATATTCTCCTGCAGGCAGGGAAAGCTCTCACCCCAGCACTCAGAAGCTGCTGAGGGTGGCAGCAGCAGCTGTGTGCTGGGCACCGTGTGCATAAGCACCAGGGCACACAGAAGGGAGTGTTAAGACAGAATCTGGTCCTCACATGGTGAAATAAGTGGTTTTTGTGCATTTCAATGTTGAATTCTGCCACTTTCTTGCCAAACAGCTTGAAAACAACTCTTGGCATCAGTACTTCAGTGGTTACAGTCTGTGATCAAAATAGGGGACCCTGGAGCTCGCAGGGATTTGACATCTACACTGACAGACATCTGTGCCCTTCCTCCTTCCCATTTAATAATGTCTATGTACAGAACTTGTGTATTCTTTATGTAAAACATAACATGATCAATGAACCTGAAGTGACACACAGATAAACTCTGGACAAAATAAGCTGCAGGTATTAAACTCATTCACATTCATCTGGTTTTAGTACTTAACATGCTTCAGAAGCACCTTATGGGGAATTTCACTCCACAACTACTAGCTTTACTTTACATTATTTAAAAGATCCTGTCGAGCTCTTACATCCTTGTGGAGTTACAGTAGAACACCCATCTTTCGTAAAAAAACCTCAAAGCTACTAACCCTGGCTACAATTTGCAAAGGTAATCCTGTAACTGTACATGCTTGCTGTATATGCTGGCAGGGAGGACTTTGAAACAGCTCTGAGAAGAGTGAATTGAACTGTTGATCGTGGTCAGCCTCTCCAGCCTCCAGATTCACAGGATGTAGAATCTGATTTAAAAAGTCAGGATGTTATGGAGTGGAGCATTTTTGCACAAATTTGCCATTTGCTGCTGACAACAGCTCAACATTTTGGTCTCACTGTCTCATTGCCCAGCTCAGGATCTGTCAGCAGTGGTCCTTCTTTCCAGCTTTCCCTAGAAGGCAGTCTTACAAGACTGCAGCCTCAGCTCCACACGCTGCTCCTTGTAGACAGGCAGCGTAAGATCAGGCAGCTGAAAGGCTCCTAACTGAAAGTGGGAAAGCAGTGAAGGCAGAAGACAGGAGTTGGTATGGCTGTGCTGGGCTGCCTGGCATCTGCCATGAGAGGGAAGAGATGCACCAGTGGGTGGATGT
This sequence comes from Megaceryle torquata, assembly GCA_024611175.1. Taxonomy (NCBI): domain Eukaryota; kingdom Metazoa; phylum Chordata; class Aves; order Coraciiformes; family Cerylidae; genus Megaceryle; species Megaceryle torquata. Next base: position 7,869 of record JANIJG010016996.1, read on the forward strand.
GCCAGTCTGCCAATACCTATCAGCCATGGGGTGTGCCCCAGCTGAATCACTTCCAGAGCAAAGGCTGGGATGGACTGGCAACAGCCAAGCTGGTAAAGGAACATTACTTAAACCCATAGGCAGAGCCTCTTGTATGGTGATACCATGTTTCTGAGAGTGGACAGACAGGAGAGCTGGGTGTCAGTTCCCTCCTGAGCATCCTCTTCCCATGCTGCCAGACAACAGCCAATTCTCCAAAAGGAAGGATGAGCATGGAGGTGTGCATTGCTGCCCTGCCATCATCACAACAAGGAAATTGCCACAAAGCAGCAACGGGCAGGACCAACAAAGCTCTCCCTGACACTGTGGAGCCTCCTGTTAAAGGAGCTCTTGGGTGATAAATCCCTCCCGCTAAGAAACTGAAATGCAGGTTGAAAGAATTTCCTCAGAGGGCTGGCCTTCTGCAGACAACCTCTAGGAGCATCTACAGGACAACAGGAGCATCCCAGCTCCATAGGAAAAAACATTCATTCAGGCTTAGGACTGGAACAGGTGTTTTTGTGGTTGTTACCCCCCCAAAAAAGCCCCTGAACAGGTCTGGTCCAGTGTTGTAAGCCCTCACTAAAGAAACAAAATGAAACCTCATTTTCAGCACTGACAGCAACTGCTTCTCTGGGTTCTCTGGTGGCGCAAGGGAAAAATTTGGTTGATCAGACAAAATGGCATAGTCTGCTTTGCTGCCCCACCTGAACATCCCACTGAATCGATTCCCAGCTAGGGACACTTCTCCTGAAGTGCCAGTTTGTCTCCCCAGGGATGAAACTTTATCAACAACAGTTTTGCACAGCAGCATGACATGAATGGCTGAAGTTGCTAAACAAATCTCTTACACTTCTGGGCAGTGAACATGCTTGGGAAACACTGAAAGAGATGACAGACCTATGATAACTGTTTTTTTGTACCTAGAGATCTGATTTTTTTTTTTTTTTTAAACTTGGAGAAGTAATAATGTTTTACTTATATAAGATTGTTAGCAAAATGACCACAGAATGGCATATTTGCCTTACAGAAACCCCCCAAAACCCAAACCTGAAACCAGAATCAGCCTAAACTAGATTTGCTTGTGATAAAAATATCTATTTTGAATAGTACCATATTATCTAATTTGAGAAATTACAAAACTCTACTGTGAAAATATTAATGTATTTTTCTCTTAAGTAGTAATCCTAGACTGAGGGAATGCACAAGTTCAGGGATTCCCTGTAATGACAATAAATGTTGAGGTATAATTAGTAATATTTTTGAAAGCCAACAATTGGTTTTTTTGAAAGAAAGGTACATTTTAGTTTCAAACTGGAACACAAATTACTGTATTTTTCTTACAATAGTGCTGAACTTTTATTTGAGGTTCTCTGTTTCTGAAAGCAGACATGACGGATTGAAATAAAAGATAATTTATTGCAATGCTTACTTTCAAGTGTGGAGAGAAGCAGTGTAATTGTAATTTACAGTAGCTGTCAAGGAAAATCTATCACAGATGACGTTAAAATGACTTATTTTGCCTGAGCCACTTATTGTTTAAATGTGCATAATCTGATAGAAGCAGATTTTTTTTTTAAAATCCGCTTGATATTGTTCTAAATTAATATCAAAACATATACTTATGAGTTAAACATTTTAAATCATTTATTAATACTTTCATCACTACTATTTTTTCCTATGAGTTGGAAAGTGGTTAACAGTATCACATTTACGTTTTTTAGCTCTCTACATTCATGACACTTCCATGTCCCTAAACCTACTGTCTAAAAAGTAGATTTCAAACTAGACTTGTTTCTGTCTGAAAGAGAAGTGTCAGAAATTGTAGAAAAAAATGGAACATAGGGTTCAGTTCTGTTTCCACTGGAGCTGACCGACAGTTTTGCCACCACCTTCAGTGAAAACAGCTTAACAAAGATTCAAATTTTTTTAAGCACAGTAACTCAGGAATTCATGCAATCTTTTATTTGCAACTTGTAGCTGATGGGAGAAGGAGCTGCTATCCATGAAATATTCAGTGTTGGTTATTGAGCTTCCATGATAAAGACTATGTTAGAATACTGAATGCAATCTTACCTCTGTGATATAATTATTCCCAACTCTACTGCAGAAAGGAAATACTCAGTTTGTGCTCAAGATACGTTCTGTATAGCACTTGAGTACCTTTATAGGAAAACTGACAAAAGAAGCCTAGACACATTTCTGATGGGCCTAAATGTTTTCAGCTTGTAGGTGCTTGTTCTCAGGTATTTATAGTATCTCACTCTTATGAAACTTCAGATTTTGATGTATGTGTGTATTATATATGTCTGTCTCCATACAAATATCAAATGATGAATAACCAGAAACACACAGATTCACCAAACCAAGGTGATCTTTCAGCAGAGGTAGTGTTAAAGTAGTTCTAAACAAATCAGCACATTTAAATCATCGACACGATAAAATCTTGAGAAATAGTTAATGACCTGCTATTTCATATGTAGTTTTGAACAGCTACTAGCTTTGATTAATCTGCTTTCCAAAGGGGGTGCTGACTGTATATTTACACTTTGCAAATAAACTGACCTCTGTACTAACACAGCAAAAAAATCCAATGTCACTTTCAATTCTGTTCTTTTTCTTCCTTCTTTTCAATTTTTTTTTTTTAATACAGCTAGAATTAATGTAGTGAATCTGTAATGAAATGCATTATCCTGCATGGAGATTTATCAGATTTTCCAATTGAATGCCATGCTTTGCTAGCACTAGCTGGAGTTCACCTGCATGTTGGTGTGGCGTGTGGCTCTTTTTTGTAAAGAGTTAAGTTGAACACAAAAAAAGGGAACAAAGGTCAGCACCCAGCCGCCACTTGAATGTGAGATTTTTCTTTTTATTCCCCTTGATGTATACTAGGCTCTGTGTTATTAGTCTTAATGATGGAAAATTGTAGTGTTGATACAAATCTTTTTTTCAAAGTAGTAGGCGGGAGCTCCATTTGTTAGTAAGTTTTTTTGTGACTAAAAGCCACGGACAGTACATTTATGTAGCAGTAAAAGGCCTAGATGCTCTTTCCATAGCAGAGCTAATTATTCCTACTGTGACCTTACTGATCTACCCTGTTCCTAGTACATCTCATCTGCACGCCTGTTCCTCTGTGTAGATGGTGTCAGAGAATATGAAAAACCCTATAATGAAACCATTTTCATGATGGAGAAAGGCTACTGGAGTTGCACTTGCTACAAAGAGGCTCAATTATATGAGTAATTGTGATAATTTTCTACATTCATAGCCTTCAATGGGGAAAAAAGAATGAGAGCCACAAAGGAAAATTACTTTAACAAGAAAGTACAGAGAGTAAAAATGGAAGAAGAGACAAAAAAGGGGAAAAAAATAACCAGAAAAAAAGTTTAAAAAATAGATCTGGAGGGAGGAATAGCAAGACAGGGAGAACAACAGAAATGCTCAAAAAGCCTATGTGCAGCTGTGTTGCACAATTAAATTGAATTTTTTTTTTTGCAGTTGATGAATGTGACTACTGCAAATGTGCCTCTGTAGTTAGCTATCATTTGTTGTTCCGTGACAGGAAAAGGATAATTACCTCTCAGAGAGAATCAAAGGCTGACATGCCCTTTAGACACAGCCATGAATGCAGAGCTCGATAGAATGCTTGAATAAGAATCCAGTGTTCTGTGCCCCCTTCTACTCAAGAATAAATTTTGTTAAAATGCAAGAGCACCACCAGTAAATTTGTTGAACCCTAGGTGTTCAAAAATATGAGGTGCATCTATCGACTCATCCCATTTGCAAAAATAAAACTACATTTTGAATTCACTTCTATTATATTCATGGACAGTAAGATAGTGAGATATGCATTAAATTTCTTTTCCCAGTAGGGGTCTGATTCAACATTTCCTATGAAAGAACAGAAAGACACTATCCTTTTTCTCCAGGCTAGTTAGCCTATAATTTAAAACTGTCAAAAACACAATTTTATACAAAGTCTTCAATAAAAGCTTCTCGGATATAACCCAAAGAGGTTTTACTAAAGTTTGATTCAGACTCTGTTACAATATTTTTAAAGCTATAAATATATCTAACTGATATGTTGCCGTTCTCTTTTTTCCTTAAAGTATTTGAAGATTTACAAAGAAAAAAACCCCAGTATCCTTTCAAGGTGACTAAGCCTTGCAGCTTTTAAGTAATCAGAATATATTCAATAGCATGTTGTGACCATTAATAGTCCAGAGATGTAGTGCTTAATGAAATGTATATGATATATGTCTATTTTTTTTTTTCAAATATTTAAAAATAATCCATAGGTACCTTTAAAAAAAACTAAGCTTTTTTTTTTTTTTTAATTCAAAACTGTCAGCAGAGGAAGAGTCAA
>JANIJG010016997.1:0-27038 GCA_024611175.1 Megaceryle torquata
GGGGGGGGGGGGGGGGGGGGGGGGGGGGGGGGGGGGGGGGGGGGGGGGTGGGGGGGGGGGGGGGGGGTGCCGGCGCCGCGGCAGGCTGGCTGCCAGCTCGGCCGCTGCTGTCACTGGGAAGAAACCGGCTTCCTTACCCTACAAGGCTCTGTCTGAACCAAAGCAGCTGACGTGCTCCCGGCAAGCACGGAGGGATCCTGCCGTAGAGGGGGAGCAGGGTCAAGCTGAGAGCATCCCCCGGCCCCCCAGCAAGCAGCCCAGTGTTCGGCCTCCCCCACACCTGCCCTGCACCCTGCTATCCATGGGGATACCCCTGCCTACTCTCCAGACCACAAACCGTGGGGGTACCCCGCCTCCAGCCTGCAAAACATGGGGATACCCCTGCCTGCCCTCTAACCTGCAAATCGTGGGGATACCCCTGCCCCATAAGCTATTAGCTTTGGGGATATCCAGCCTACCCACCAAGCTACTCGCCAGCGGCTACCCAGCCTGCCCTCTATCCCACTGGCCATGGGGTACCCATCTGCCGCAGTCCCAAGGCATTCGCCATCCCGAGGATGTCCCTGGGGAGCGTGTAGAGGCTAAGAGCAGCCCTGGGAGCTGGAAACACCCAAAACCCCACTCTCTTCTTGGTGCAGCGAGGTTGTACACCGAGAGGCAGGGCAGAGGGGGGAAGAAGGAGGTGGGGGAATGGGGAGGGGGAGGCGCAGAGGCGGGGGATGGGGAAGGGGCCCGGCAGCCCCCAGCCCGGCGGCGGGCCCTCCCCTGCTCTGCTGGCCCAGCCCCGGGGGCCGTCCGGCGCTGGGACGGGGAGGGCTCAGTGGGCTGGAGGCGCGCCCGGCCCCGCGGCATCGGCCCCGGCAACGGCAGAGGCGATTCGGCGGTGCGGCCCGGCTCGGCCCGGCACGGCCCGGGGCGGGGGCTGCCGGGGCCGCACCCCTCGGTGAGTGCAGGGGGCAGCGGGGGGATAGGGTGGCCGGCGGGGGGCATGCGGGAGGGCTGTCGGGGGATAGCTCGGGGTCGCCTCTCCGCCCTGGGGCTGTCCCCGGGCATCGCGGGGACGCGGGGACGGCACAGCCTTTGCCTTGCACCGGGCAGCCCGCCCTCCTGCTCCCGGTAGGGGCGGGGGGGGGCGGGCGCTCCGTCAGCCGTACTGGAGAGGGGCCAGCACCCCCAGCGCGGCGGCCGTGCTCTGCCAGTACCCCGCGCCGTTCGCTGCTCCCCCCACCTCCCACCACTCCCTCGGGCCCCTCACGCATCCCGCACCCCTCGGGTCCCCCCTTCGCCGCCCTGGGTGGGCTTCCCACACAGGCAGATCTGGCCCCCCCCGGGGAGCGGGCAGGCGGCTGGACGGGCTGCTGAAGGAGAGCAGCTGCCAATGTCACCTTCAGACCTCGTCGGCTCGGGGCAGGGACAGCCATCCCGGGAATCCGGGCGGCTTAAGGATGGGAGCACGGGCTGCTACGTAAGAGCCACTTGAGCCCTGCTGTCGCCTTGCAGAATATCGAGTGCCCTTATCGTGCTGTGGGGTGCTTTTCACCCCCTTCCCCTGTGCAGCCTTGCACCCCTTCACTTCTGGTTGCTGCCGAGATGGGATGGGTGTCCCCCGGGCACCCCTGGGGTGCAGGATGATGGGGAGCAGTGCCCTGACTCACCTGTTCGGCTCTGCTGCTGCCAGCTCCTTACCCAGCCTCTTCTGTGCTAGCCCCAGCCGTGGAGCGGCATGGGAACTTGTCCCCCCAGCTCGGCCAGGCCAGCCCCATCACCTCAGACGAGGAGTACCTGAGTCCCCTGGAAGAGTTCCCTGAATCTGGCACCCCCCAGCACCGACCGGCCATGAAGCTGCAGCCTAGAGCTGAGCATGGGGCTGCCCATGGCTCACAGGAGAGCACCTTCAAGGCTGCACCCACCTTTGAGGTGAGCCGACAACCACCCCGAGACCTGTCATATGTTGAACAGTGCCCTGTGACCACATCCCTCTGGTCCCCAGTGCCAGGAAGTTATGGGTCAGACATTCCTACCCCCTGATGTGGGATGATTCCAGCACCTGGGCAGCTTTCACCCCACCAACTCCTCTGGTACTCCAGGGCTGCTGTTGTTATAGGGGACATGTAGTCCTGGTTGCAGTGGTGGGGATACATGGCCTTGGGTACAGGCAGGTGCTTGCTGCTCTCTGACCCCTGCTTCCCCAGGTGTCCCTGTCGGACCAGTCGGTGCTGGAGGGGCAGGATGTCAGCATGAGTGTCCGTGTCCGTGGGGAGCCCAAGCCCATAATTTACTGGTGAGTCCAGGTGCTCTGTGGGTCACAGCTGGGCAGGGAAGGAGGAGACAGACACGGTGACCTCCCCATCCGAGCTGGATGGCCAGCTCAGAGCTTTGGTCCTGAGCAGGGTTGGGAGTGAAGTAGATGGGTCTCTGGGGGACAGCCAGGCTGGGCGTGCAGCGCCAGGCATGACCATACCATTCTGGCTGTGTCCTGGAGCAGGCTAAGGAACCGGCAGCCAGTGAAGTATGGCCGTCGGCACCATGCAGAGGAGGTGGAGGGGACACGGGGTCTCTTTACGCTTCACATCCTGGCAGCAGAGCGCACCGACACTGGCTTCTACACGTGCAAAGCCGTCAACGAGTATGGTACCAAGCAGTGCGAGGCCAAGCTGGAGGTCAGAGGTAAAGCTCCCTGAGTGTGTCCTCCCCAGCCCTGAAAGGCCAGCTGACTCCAGTGCATGAGCTGTGTGGGGAAGGGGGCACTGTAGACCTTTCTCCTTGGTGGTGCTGCAGGAGAAGGGGATAGGCCAGCCTGGCCTTCCTGGCAGCAGGAAAGTGGAGCTGTATGCCTGGGACTGGCCCTGCAGCAGAAGGCAGGCTGCCCTGCTGCCCTATCCAGATGTCCCCACGACCCTGGGTCCCACTGCCCAGATGTGCCAGAGCCCCTGTCAGCCTGACCCAGAGCCTGCTGCTTCCCACAGCCCAGCTTCACCCCATGTCCCCTGATGTACCAGGTACTAACCCCTGGCTGCTCAGGGAGGGCTTTGGCCTTTAGTGACCTTGCAGGGGACATGTGCCCCCAATCCTGCTGTGCCAACAGCTCCCTCCCTTCCTGCCTCAGGCAGCCTTCAAGCTGTGTACCAGGAACAGGGCAGCTTGGAGAGGTCCTCCCCTGCCCATTTCCAGCAATAGCCTGTATGTATGGGACTGGGCTGTCTAGCCTCCTTCCCTTGCCATCCCTCCCCAGCCCTGCTGTGGTGCCCCTAGGATCCCAATATATATGTGCAAGTGGGGTGGGAGAATCAGGACTGATAGGCTTTTCCTGGCATCCCCTGAGGCCAGGGAAGGAGCCTGCAGGGACGAGTGTTGCTGCCTTCCTCCTCTTGCCCTTTGCTGTGTGTGCCCTGCTCCCCCCAGCCCTCCCTGCTGATGGCTGCTTGAGCTCCTGGGCTGTACCCATCCCACCCGGCCTTGGCTGCTCTGCTTGTACCCTGGTGGCACCCCACTCCCATCCTCCAGCAAAGCGCAACAGCACAGGGGTGGGAGTGGGATCCATCCCCATGCCCCATGGCTGGCAGGAGCTGGGCTGCAGGGTCCACAGCCCAACCCCCAGCTCTTCTTGGGGGTCTTGGTGGGTGGCTCTGTGCCTTGGCACACTCTTGCACCCCTTGTGCTGGCACTGGCATGTGTATGCGTGCCGGCCCCGTCACTGCTGCACTAACCCTTCCGCTTGCTGACTGCAGTTTTTGTCTGTACGCAGGGGGAGTACGATAAGGGGGTGCATCTCTCAGAGCCGCGGCTGCGGGGCTCTTAGTTGGACACCTCTTAGGCAGTGGACCTCACCTTGTGTTATTACCTTCTGCTCCATCCACCGCCTCATCCTGGATGCACCGCGGGGACACGCGGGCGCTCGACTGTGGGGCTCGCTGGATGGCCGAGGCAGATGTTACCGAGACGGGGTGGGGGGAGTGGCCGGGGAGTGCCAGGCACCCCCTCAGCCAGGCCAGGGCGGCTGTATGATGCTGTCTTGTCTCTTGCTCCATCTGTTTGTCCCTGCCTGTGTGTCCTACTGTTCCTCTCCTTGCTGTTGGGAGCAGGGAGCTGAGCCCACGGTCGCTGCCGTGCTGGCCAGGGCTATAGGGAAGGGGCTGCAGTGCGGTGGCAGCTCTGCAACTGTCTGCAACCTCGGAGCTTGGGGACAGGAGACCCCTGGGAGCCCCGCAGAAGAGTGACCTGCCCCAGCTGCAGGGGGGAGGGAGACCATCGCTCCTTTGGCTTCGCGGTGCCCACCCCGGCACTGGCCTGGCCACCTCGAGAGGTCCCTCACAGCTCCAGGGCTCAGGGTCTGCCCGGAGCACCCCTAGGCTTTGGACCTCTTCTCCTCGGGGAGGGGGCTTGGTGGTGGGGGCGGGCTGCGAGGCCGTGACCCTGTTTTTTTTTTGTAGCTCTAATAAAATCTGTTTGTAAAGCGCTGTGTGGTGTGTTCCTGGCACGGACACCTCCTCTCACCCCCGTCCCCCTCCCCGGCTCAGCTCCGCTTTCCACATTTCCTCCCGCCCCGCCTCCTGCCCTTCCCCGCTGCACTCCCTGCCCGCCGCGCCGGGCCCACTCCCCGCATGTCCCTCTCTTGCCCCGCACGTTCCTCCCCTCCATCCCCGCCACCTCTCATGATTGCTTTTCAGTTGCTGAGACGCGTCTCTCTTTCTTTCTCTCTCTTCCCCCCTTCCCGGGCAGCTCGCCCCGAGTGCCAGTCCCTGGCCATCGTGGTTCCCCTGAAGGACGTGGTGGTCGGGGCGGGGGAGCTGGTGCTCTTTGAGTGCCTGGTGGCTGGCCCGCCAGACATGGACGTGGACTGGCTGTCCCGGGGCCGGCTGCTCCAGCCCGCCCTGCTCAAATGCAAGATGCATTTTGACGGGCGCAAGTGCAAGCTGCTGCTCACCTCCGTGCACGAGGACGACAGCGGGATCTACACCTGCAAGCTCAGCACCGCCAAAGGTAAGCAGCGGCCACACATCCTTCGGGGAGTCCTTCCTGCCGTGGGCCTGGCCCTAGGCAGGTACCTCTCGGTTCGGGGCTCTGGTAGCTGGTAGCCCGCTGTAGCTGTGAGTGCTTTCTCGGCTGGGAAGCCTGGTGTGTATCAGTCCTCAGGCTCTAGCACATCTGCAGTTCTGTCCCACCCTACTCAACTCCTCCACTGGCAAGCATGCAGCTCCCCAAAACGTGGGGAAAAGCATTTGCATCATGGATGCACCAGCTGGATGTAGCCCAGAGCCCAGATGTCCCTGTCCCCTAGCTCCAGACTCTCTGGACACCCAGCTCCAGTACTGACCCATTTCTGATGGCCTGGGAGGTGGTAGGAGCAGTGGGCCCGGGATCAATCCACCCACCCTCTCTCTCCCATCACTGGTGGCAGCTGAGGAAGAGCAGCAGGACCTTGCCTCTGTCTCATGGGTCTGACACCCCCCTGTGTCTGTGCATGCTGCCCACAGCCTGTGTCCTGCAGCAGGGCAGGGACAAGGGTCACCTTCCCATTCCCCAGCTTGCCTGGGCAGCCCCTTGTCCGTAACTCAGGCTATAGTGGGTGCAGGGAGCGATGGCATTCCCAGCAACCTATGGCTGATGCCCATGCATCCCTCCAGGAGGAAGCTGTAGGCCTGCAGGGATCTGAAGGCAGCAGCAGTTTTGGGGGCAGGGAGGTGAGGCTGTGCTTGAGCACATTGTCAATCCAAGCCTAGGGTGTGCAACAACAACATAATTGCAAAGTGGTCCCTGCTGCAAATCCTGTCATCTGGAGCATCCAGCTGGTGCCTGTCCCCATGTTGCCTGCTTCAGTGTCACTGTCCTGTCCCAAGAGGTCTAGGCCAGCTGTGACCCTCTGCCCTATGCGGAGGACAGGGTGCACTCCCACCTTGCTGCTGGCATCTCTACTGTTGTGAAGGGAAGAAAGAGGCACCCTGCTGCCAGCAGAGCCTCAGCTCTGGACATGGGGACTTGCACACACTTGTACCCCCCTACCCGGTGCAGGGACAGAGCCTGGCACCCAGCACACCAAGGCTCAGCCCCAGATGGGTGTGGGGTATGCTCAGTTACCACCACATTGGGTGATGGGACTGCAGCTGGGGGATCACAGGCTGCCTCCTGCCCTGCACACATGCTTCATGGGGCTCACCCCTGCCCACTGTCCTTGCAGATGAGCTGACCTGCAGTGCCCGGCTGACGGTGCAGCCCTCCATTCAGCCACTCTTCACCCGCAAGCTGGAGGATGTGGATGTGGTGGAAGGGCGGACAGCGCGTTTTGACTGCATGATCAGTGGGACTCCCCCTCCAGTGGTCATCTGGACCCATTTTGGTAACCCAAAGCCCAGAGAGCCTGCCCAGGGCCCTGCAGAGAGACCTCTCCCCATCCCTTTGGGGGCTGCACCCAAGGGCTTATGCCCAGCTGGGGCTGGGAGGGTGCTGGGGCTGGGAGGGTGCTGATGCTGGTGTGTGTCTCCATGCAGGCCAGCCGGTGCAGGAAGGGGAGAATGTGAGGATTCAACGGGACAGGGGGCTGCACTCACTGGTCATTGTGCACGTGGGCAGTGAGGATGAGGGGCAGTACACAGTGACCGCCAGGAATGCCCATGGCCATGTGGAGTGCTCTGCAGAGCTCTATGTGGAGGAGCCACGGCCATCTGCTGCCTCCCAGATGTAAGGGTTGGGGATCTTTGGGATCTGCATCGCCTCTGCTTGCTTCTCCTTGGGATATGGGGGACAATGGGCTTGTGCAAAGCCTGGGGTCAGGGCTGGGCTGGTGGCACTGTGGTCCTGCTGCAAGTGTGTGTGGGCTCATGCAGCTCCAAGTTGGAGAAGATGCCATCCATCCCAGAGGAGCCAGAGCAGGCAGAGACAGAGACAGAGTGCTTCACCATGCCAGATTTCCTGAAGCCGCTACACAACCTGGATGTGGTGGAGTCGAAAGAAGCTGTGCTGGAGTGCCAGGTGGCTGGGCTGCCCTACCCCTCCATCACGTGGTTCCACAATGGCTCTCGCATTGACAGCACCGACGACCGCAAGATGATGCAATGTAGGGCCCCCCACCAACCTCCCCACCCCGTTGGAGTCCCTCCACCCAGGGTGGAGGAAGAGGGGACAACCCAGGAGGAGTTGTCATCCCCTAGACCTTCACACCCTGTGGGGCAGGAAGGGGAGCTCTATGCTGCTTGGGTGGGGGGGGGTCTTACTTGTGTCCCCTTGTTTCCCTACAGATAAGGATGTCCATCGCCTGGTGTTTACAGCTGTCAGCCATGCACATGCTGGTGTCTATAAAAGTGTTATTGCCAACAAAGTGGGGAAGGCCACATGCTACGCACACCTCTACGTGACTGGTAGGCAGCAGCAGGCACCACCAGGGATGTGTGGGCACTTGCTGCCACCCTGCCAGGCTGTGCCCTGGGGCTGGGGATCAGTGGTGCTGTAGCAAGGTCCTAGGTAATAGGATCACAGGGTTGTTCAGGTTGGAGGGGACCTCAGGAGGTGGTCGCTAGTTCAAGTGGGGTCAGCTGTGCAGTTCTCACCTTGTAAGGTCAGGACCTACCCCTGGACCCCCAGGTCCCACATGGAACTTACTGACAGCACCAGCCCCACAGGGGCTGCCAGGCTGAGCCCCTGCTGGGGAACCAGTGAGGGTTGCTGGCCCCATCCATCCTATCCAGCTTCTGTTTCCTGACACTTAAGGCAGATGCCCCGAGGAGCTGTGTTGGTGGCCATGCTCTCACCCTTGCCTGTCTACCCATGCAGATGTGGTGCCAACCCCTCCAGACGGGCCCCCCACCGTGGCCTCAGTGACTGGCAGAGCCATCACACTGACCTGGAACAAGCCCAAGTGGCTGGATACTGCCATAGGTGAGGGGGCCAGGGCTGGGCAGGGAGTGTGCAGGGGATGGGCAACACTGTGATGAGGTACATGGGCCAGACTGATGCCAGAGGCTCTGCATCGACCCTCTCTCCCTGCAGATCCCAACTCAGTGGCATACATTGTGCAAATGCAAGTGCTGGGCACAACGCAGTGGCTGGTGCTGGTGGCTGGTGTGCGGGACACCACCTACACGGTGCACGGGCTGACCAAGGGTGCCCAGTACCTCTTCCGTGTCATCACTGCCACCCCCAAGACCAACAGCAAGCCCTCCCCACCTGTGGGGCCCGTGCAGCTCCTGGACCGGGGTAAGAAGGGTGGCAGGGAGTGGATGGGTGGCTGTGTTTGAGGGGTCCCTGTCCCTGGTGGGGTGATGAGCTGCCCAGGGCTGGGTGATGTGGGATCTGGGGGTTGTAGTGATGATGTGTGTGGCAGGTCCCTACCTGGAAGAGGCCCCAGTCATTCTGGATAAGCCAGATGTGGTGTACGTGGTGGAAGGTCAGCCAGCCACCATCACCATCACCATCAACCACGTGGAGGCTACAGTCACCTGGAAGAGGTAGGACATGGCCCAGTGCCTGTTTGTCCCATGCCCAGCATCACCCCACAGTGTGCACAAAGAGGGATTCCTGCACCAGCAGGAGCTTTGGGCACACACCTAAAAGTGATGTCCAGGGCTGTGCAGAGCTGCATGGGGAGGGGGATAAGGGTTAAGAGCTGCTCTGGAGGTAGTGCTAGAAAAGGGATGCGATCTGTTTGCAGGGGCTGTAGGGTGGGAGCTGGGCTGGGAATGTCTGTGGGTGGCCCTGGGGCTGTGAGGTGGGGGCTATCAGTGGGGCAGTGGGTCTGGGACTGCCTTTGGGACTGTGATGTGGCAGCTGATGTGCCCACAGGGGCAGGCAGGTGCTAGGGGAGCAGGAGGGCACGTGTGAGGTGACGATGCCAGATGATGACCAGCACTGCCTGCGGCTGCTGCATGTGGGCCGGGAGGCCGTGGGGCCGCTGGCCTGCGAGGTGAGCAACAGCCACGGTACTGCCTGCTGCACCTTTCGCCTCTGCCTTGCAGGTAGGTGCCTTCGTGCCGGGGGGGCTGTGCTCCTCTGCTGGAGGGTGGCATTGCCCTATGGTCCTCCATTGGTGTGCCATGGGGGCTCATTGCCCTGTGGGGTGGCACTGCTGCATGGTGCCCCATGCCCCTGTGCCATGGGGGCACTGCCCAAAGTATGGCACAGCTCCTCAGTGCTCCATACCCATATGCTATAAGGATGCTGCTCTATAGGGTAGCAATGCCTAAATAGGGATGAAAACACATGAATCATGTGTTGATGGTGTCCTATACCCATATCCGAGCTGGGTAGAAGTGTCCCATGTGCCCTGTGACTATGCGCATGGGGCGGCAGTGCCCTGTGGTGTGCTTCAGCCGTGTGCCATGTGTGGCACTGCTGCAGGCCATCCTATACTATAGGATGTATAATGAGATATATGGGGTATATGTATAATGTATAATGGGGTAGCACTGATCCCAGTGTCCTGTAGCCAAGAGCCACGGGGGACACTTCCACAATGCCCCACAGAGGTGTCATGGGTGGCACTGCCCATGCACATCCATATGTAACAGGTAGATGCAACTCCAGAGTGCCCCATGCCCCTGCACCATGAGTGGCACTGCCCCATGGTGCCCCTCACCAATGTGTGACTGCCCCACAGTGCTGCAGGTACATGCCATTGCTGATCTGCCCTGTACTGTCCCACTCCCATGTGCGTTGGGGCAGCACTGCCACATGGTGCTCCATGCCCCTATACCACGGGCTGGCACTTTCCTTGCAGTGCCCCACAGCTGTACACCCTGTGCCAGTGGCAGGGAGGTGTCACTGCCCTATGGTGCCCCATGCCCCATCTCTTGGCAGAGGCACCACGTTTTGAGTCCATTATGGAGGACATCGACGCCCAGGAAGGGGAGACACTGCGCTTCATCGTAGTGGTAGAGGGGAAACCACTGCCGGATATTTTGTGGTACAAGGTGGGCTGGGACCCCCACCCCCTTCCTGATCCACAGTCCCCTGAGACCTACACCCTCCACTGCCTCACCTGGGTTGCTGCACTGGGGCTTTGGGGTGGTGCAGGATGTAGCCCATGCCCCATTCGCAGGGAAAGGTTGGTGGGAGATGGTCAGGGGTGGGAAAGGACCCCCCCTGATGCCTCTGCCTCACTCAGGATGGGGAGCTGCTGGAGGAGAGCAGCCACCTGAGCTTTGTGTATGAGGACAACGAGTGCTCACTGGTGGTGCTGGGTGCTGCTGAGCCTGACAGTGCTGTCTACACTTGCACAGCCAAGAACCTGGCCGGGGAGGTCTCTTGCAAGGCAGAGCTGGTGGTGCATGCAGGTATGTCTGGCTGCCCCCCTGGCCTAGGGGGCAGACCCTGGGTGCTTGGCTTGCTCCCCACCAGTACTTTTCCTTCTCCCAGGCCAGCCCCCTGCTGATGCCACTATGGAGGAGGAGGCACTGCACAAGGCACGACGCCTGACTGACTACTATGACGTGCATGAGGAGATTGGGAGGTATGGGAACACGAACATGGTAGGCAGCAGGGCATCCAGGACACCGTAGGGACAGGGATGCTGTAGCCAGGCTGCACCCTGGGGTTCTGTCCCTTAGAACTGAGCTCCATTGCATGCTAGTCCCTGATGTGCTAGGGGTGCTCTCAGCTGCTTTTGGGTGCTCCAGTGAGAGATCAGCATGGGGAGCCAGGGAAGCTCAAGCATGGCCAGGCCTGGGATGCCTCCATGGATGGTCCTGGAGAGCTGCCAGGGCTGCAGGCAGCTCCCTACGGATTGGGCACCTGTCCCAGCTGCTTGGGAAAGGGGAGGTCTCCTGCTTGTCCATTTGCTTATCCCCCCTTGCCCCATTGCAGGGGGGCTTTCTCATACCTGCGGAGGGTGACAGAGAAGAGTAGCCGGCTGGACTTTGCTGCCAAGTTCGTCCCTGGGAGGACCAAGGCCAAGCAGTCAGCACGGCGGGAGCTGCACATCCTCTCTCAATTGGACCATGAACGCATAGTCTTCTTTCATGATGCCTTTGAGAAGAAGAATGCTGTCATCATGGTCATGGAGCTGTATCCTCCAGACACTGCTCCAGGAGCATGGGGATGAAGGGAGGCTTTTGTTGGGGATGGGTGGGCAGAGTGGGTCCGCAGAAGCTGGGTGCCCAGGAAGATGCAGGGCATGGCAGGGCATGGAGTTTCTGTGTTCCTTGACTGGGTGCCCAGCTGCGCCGAGGAAGAGCTTCTAGACAGGATGGCAAGGAAGCCCTCAGTGTGTGAGTCTGAGGTAGGTGAACTCTTGAGAGGGCAAAGGGATGAGGGAGGATGGGACCCTGGAAACACTGGAGTCTGTCCCAGCCCAGGGACATGCAACGCCCATCATATCAGGCTACAAAGGGGGCTACAGTCTGCACACCCTCTGCACAGGGGCAGTGTGGGGCTAACTCATGCTCAGGGCACACATCCTCCCCATTCCATCTCTTGCAGGTCCGGTCCTATGTGCGGCAGGTCCTGGAGGGTATCTGCTACCTGCACCAACACAGCATCCTGCACCTGGATATCAAAGTGAGTGTGGGGGTTTCTTCTCCCTTCACGCCCTGCACCTGCAGGGATGGGCTTCTGCCATGCTGGCTGCAAAGGGCTCGGTCCTGCTGACGGGAAACATCCCTTTTCTGTGGAGAGCCCCTGCCTTCTGCCAAGCTCCCCTCTGCCCCGCACTATCCTGTAGCCAGAAAACCTCCTGATGGCGGATTCAAGCAGTGAGCAGGTCCGAATCTGCGACTTTGGCAACGCACAGGAGCTGACGCCCGAGGAGCCACAGTACTGCAAGTACGGCACCCCTGAGTTCGTGGGCCCTGAGATCGTCAACCAGAGCCCTGTCTCCAGCGTCACTGACATCTGGTAAGGGTGGCCCTGGGTGGATTGTTGGGCTCCTTGCTATGCTGGGAAGGACTGGGTACCCCGGAGGGCTTATGCTGTGCAGTAACCATGCTCTCCTCTCCACAGGCCTGTGGGGGTCATCGCCTACCTCTGGTAAGTACCACAGTGGGCCCACATGGGAGGGACACGTTTCCTGCCCCCTTGCTGGTTACAGTGCTGGAGCTGCTGCCATGCACATTGCTTCTTGTAGACTCAGCCTCCTCCCCTGCTACTCCTGCTTCTGGCCTCCCTTGGCACTGGGGCTGAGGTCTGAGGTTCCATTCTCAGTCCTCTGTACTTGCCATGCTGGTCCCCATGTCCCAGTGACAGTGTCCCCTTCTCGGCAGCCTGACAGGGATCTCCCCCTTTGTGGGGGAGAACGACAAGACAACACTGATGAACATCCGCAACTACAACGTGGCCTTTGAGGAGAGGATGTTCCAGGGGCTCACCCGGGAAGCCAAGGGCTTCGTCATCAAAGTGCTGGTCAACGACAGGCTGTGAGTGCTGTGGGCTCACTGGTCTCTGCCCCTCCAGCATGAGCCTTGTGCTAGTGAGAGGGTGGGGACCCCCATACATCGGGGTGCCTGAGCTCTGCCACAGTGCAGCATGGGCAGCCAGACACTTCTGCCCTTCCCCAGGCTGGTCAAAAGCCCCCCAGGTGGGGGGTTCTTACCCAGTGGTGTCGGTTCACAGGAGACCCAATGCGGAGCAGACCTTGGAGCATCCCTGGTTCAAGGTGAGCCTGGGCAGGGACTGAGTGCCCAGAAGCGGTGGGGTTCCTTTGAGCCTGCTGCAGGCTCTGTGAGACACCGCTGTCCCTTCACCCCACAGACACTGGCCAAGGGGAAGGTCATCAGCACCGACCACCTAAAGCTCTTCCTCTCCCGTCGGAAATGGCAGGTGAAGGCAGGAGCTGGGGTGGGAGAGGGGCAGAAAGGGCTGTGCGCTGGTCAGGATGATGCCATGCCACCCACGTGGGCCTGATCCAGCCCCCTCCACTGCCTGCAGCGCTCGCAGATCAGCTACAAGTGCAACATGGTGCTGCGGCCGATCCCAGAGCTGCTGGAAGACACATCCAACCACCTCTCCATCGCTGTGCCCCGGCACCTCAAGGAGTCACCAGCGCTGTCATCCTCATCAGACTCAGATGACTTAGATGAGCTGCCTTTCATCCCCATGCCACACCAGGTGGAGTTCTCTGGCTCCCGCATGTCGCTCAATGAGATCCCCACTGATGATGAAGCCATTGGGCCACCTGAGGGGCCACAGGTAGAGAGTGTTGTACTGGGAGATATCTCTGCCATGGAGTGGCAAAGCCAGGGCACAGGGAAGCCTGGAGTGGCCCTGGGGAAGCGGCCAAAGGGCTCTGGGCCACGGCGGCCATGTGCAGAGGCAGAGGAACCTGGTTCCTCTGATGAAGAAGCCCCTGAAGCCCAGAAGCGTCCAGAGTACCCCCGCAAAGCCATGAGGAAGGGTTCTAGCCTGGAGTCCCCAGGGAGTACCCGGAGGGGAGAGCTCAAGAGGGGTGGCTCAGCTGACAGTGCTCTGCTAGTCCACAAGCCCCTGAGGACTGAGGAGGTGGCCGAGGTAAGCCGGGATCCCCGCCGAGCCCTGGCCAAGGCAGCTTCCATGGAGCTGCCACGGCGGAAGGGGGTCTGGGGGGAAGATGATCATGCGCAGCGCCTGGAGATGATGCGCCAGCGGCTGCTGCGGGGCAGCTCTGGGGATGGCAAGGTCAGTGGCCTGAGAGGTCCCCTCCTGGAGACCTTGGGAGTCAGCCCCGACAAGAAGGTCCCACGGCCGAACCGGCTGGAGCCACCCACATCAGCAGTGCCGCGGCTGGTGCGGGCAGCCTCCAGCGAGGCCGCCTCGCCACACCTCCTTCCCACTGAGCATCGGCTGCAGAAGAGCAGCTCCTTCAGCCACGGGGATGCTGAGCCTGTCGTACGGCACCGCCGCTCTGGTGCACCCTTGGAGATTCCAGTGGCCCATCTAGAGGCCCAGCGGCTCAAGGAGTCCCCCTCACTTTCAGCCCTCTCTGATGCCCGGCCCCCAGCATTGCCAGACACCCCCAGCCCAGTGACACCCCCTGTGGTAGAGATTGCTGTCCCTCTAGCCCCCACTGGCAAGGCTTTGGGAAGGAAGCACATCCCTGAGGAGCATAGCCATCCTGGGGCCAGCGTGGCTGCCACTACCACTGAGAAGAAGCCCATGGGCAGGGGGAAGGAGGAGAAGATTCCCACCAAGGCTGCTGGAGCCAGTGGGGAGGGGGCTGCCAGGATGGGAACATCTATCCCACCACAGCCCCTGGTCCCCAGTGCCCAAACAACCCAGACATCTTCCTATGCCAAGGTCATGCAAGCCATAGGAGCTGTGCCTAACAGGGAGCCAGCCACTGAGGAACACCCCCAACCCCTGTCAGCCAGCCCTGCTGAGCCCCCCACACCAGCACCAGCACCAGCATTGAGGAAGGAGGTGAAACCCACCAGCTCCTCCAGTTCCTTGGTTATCCAGGACATAGACTCGGAGGAGGTCTTCGAGGCCAAGTTCAAGAGGGGCCGGGAGTCATCTCTCAGCCGGGGGCTGAAGCTCCTCACCCGCTCCCGCTCTGAGGACCGGCATCTGGCTGGTCCCCCGGCCTCTGATGAGGGCATCTACCGTCCCATGCCAGCTGGTGTGCCCCTGGAGCTGCGCAGAGACCGGCCCACCGGGCTGGCAGCCAAGTCCAAGTCAGTGCAGGACCTGCACGAAGTAGAGAAGGAAGGGGGCTTCCTCCGGAGAATGTCTGTGCTCCTCAAGCGGACCCCACCTGCCGAGAGGAAGAAGAGCAGAGTGGATGACAGAGGCAGTGAGACCCCATCCATAGGGCGCCGCCTCTCCTGGACCCTGGCCTTGGGCAGCTCCAAGGAGCGGAGGGACTCAGAGAGCCTCAAGTTGGAATCGGGGGGAGGTGGGGAGAATGAATCACCAGCAGTGGCTGTGCGGAGGAAGATCAGCGCCACGGTGGAGAGGGTCTCCGCGCGTCTTCGCAGCCTGTCAGATGAGCGGCCAGAGGGTGAGGGGCTCGGGGAGCTCCGCCGCGCCAGCTCCGAGGGGGAGAGCCTGCGGCCGGGGCCCCCACCAGCACCTGCACCCTCCTCTGAGTCTTTGCGCTCAGAGGGCAGCACTCGCTCCTCTGCCTCTGCCAAAGGTGAGTGACCAGGGGGGTCCCACTGGCACCCCATGGCCCAGCCACCCTGAGCATGGTGAGCATGATCACCCCAGCTTGGCTCCACTCTCAGCCACCCTGGGTGCCCACAGGTGGGGGTGACAGCCAGAAGCGGTCCCGTTGGGAGCGCTGGGGGCTCTCACGGGGCAAGAAGGAGAAGGTGGCCTCACAGCCCAACATCCCCTCCAGCCTGCTGCAGGAAGAGGGACCTGCCATCGGCTGGCTGCATACACCTAGTGAGTCAGGTAAGAGCAGCCCTGTGATGGGATGGTGAGTGCTCATTGCTGACCCAGACTGACCTACATCTGCTTTCCAGATTTCCCCCCCATTTTCCACATCAAGCTGAAGGACCAGGTGCTGCTGGAGGGTGAGGCGCTGACCCTCTGCTGCCTGCCTGCCGGCAGCCCAACCCCCAGGATCCTCTGGATGAAAGGTGGGAGGCTGCCTGCACTGCATCAGCAGGTGGACACCGGGCAGGGGGACACAGTTGCATCCCTCTCCTCTGTCTCCCCCTGCAGACAAAAAGGCCCTGCAGCCAGACAGTGCACTGAATGTCGTCTCCTGCAAGGACGGACGGCAGATGCTCACCATTGCCAAGGTCTCCAGGAAGGATGCAGGGCTGTACGAGTGTGCAGCTGCCAACACCCTGGGCACAGCCATCAGCTCCTGCACACTGGCTGTGGCACGTAAGGAGGCGAGGGGGGACCAGGCATGCATCCCATTCAGAGAAGGTTCCTTGAGCTCCGCTCTCCACATCTGCAATAGATGTGACTTTTGAGTGGAACAGGCTGATTTTGCACAGGCGCTTCAAGCATCTCTGATCCCACACGTTGTGCTGTCCTCGTGCTGCAGCAGCTTTGCCTTGCTCCTGGCCAGGCACCCAGTCCACCCTGTCCGTCCCTTCACAGGGCTCCCTGGGCGGCCGGGCACACCAGAGATCCCCCAGAAGTACAAGAACACGGTGCTGGTGCTGTGGAAGCCTGCAGAGAGCAAAGCACCCTGCACCTACACGCTGGAGCGCAGGCTGGATGGTATGTGGGGCTGCCTCTATCACCCAGGGAGCCACAACCAGAAAGATAGGCTCACAGGGGGACACCAAACCAGGACAAAAGTGCACTAAGTCCTTGCTGTCCCCAGGGGCTTGGCAGGGTCCGGGGTTAGGGGTGGGGGACAGGGGGCTCTCTCTGGTCTGCCCTTACCTTGCCTTGCCCTCGGGCTTTCAGGGGAGCATGAGTGGAAGATCGTCAGCACAGGCATCGCCGACTGCTACTTCAATGTGACGGAGCTGCCCCCTGGGAGTGCCGCCAAGTTTCGGGTGGCCTGTGTCAACAAGGCTGGGCAGGGACCCTATAGCACCCCCTCGGGGAAAGTGCACCTGGAGGCAACAGGTGAGCGAGCCCTGTCCCACAGGGTGTGGGGCAGCCATGGGGCTGGCTCTGGTACTGAAGCCTCTGGGATGCTCTTGGGGGCCTTGAGTCCCAGGGGATATTCCTCACTTTGAGGAACTTTGAGGGGCTTTGAGGAACAGGGTGCCACTTGCACCCTGTTCCTGTCATACCCACACCTGGCTCATACCTCCCCTTGCTTCCTGCAGATGCCCAAGCAGCCCCAGCCAAGGACATCTCTGTCCCTGTCCCTGAGAAGGTGGCTTCCAGCCGGTCAACCCAGACACCCGCAGCACAGCTGGAGCTGCCAGCTGTGGGGGCCCCCCCAACCACACCACCCCGCAAGCACAAGGGAGTGGGGCAGAAGGAAGATGGGGCAGTGCAGGTGGACATCCCCTCGAGGGTCCTCCCATCCCCTGCACCCCATGAGGAGGAGCCACAGCTGGACCCTGAACTCCCACCGAATATCACCGTCTGTGTGCCCCCTGAGCTGATGTTCACCCCTCCTCGGACTGCTGCCTCAGCCCATACAGACACCCCCACCCAGGACTCCTCTCTGCACCCCATGGACACATCCCAAACACTCCAGGCTCCATCTCCTTCCATGTTGTCCTCCGTTTCCTCAGTGTCGACCACCCCCAGCTCAGCCCCCACGCTGTCTCACACCCCTAATGCAGCACCTGCACGGAAGATGCCCCCGTACATGGTCACCTCCTTTGTCTCCATGCCTCCTACATCACCTCCTGTACAGGAACCACCCCCCAGTGCCCTGTCCTCCAAGGAGCCCCCAGCTGAGAGTGGGGTCTTGGGGGTGAAAGACAGCACGACACTGCGGCAGGGTGTCCCCCAGAAGCCATACACCTTCCTGGATGAGAAGGCAAGGTATGAGTGGGACGAGGTGCTCTGCTGGGGGTGTCCAGCCCCCCCCACCCCCCCCAGCACCCCATGACAGAGATGCCAAATGCCACCCTGTGCCACAGGGGCCGTTTTGGGGTGATCCGGTTGTGCAAGGAGAACGCCACAGGGAAGCACTTCATGGCCAAGATCGTGCCCTATGAGTTGGAGCGGAAGCAGAGCGTGCTACAGGAGTACGAGATCCTCAAGGCTCTGCACCATGAGCGCATCATGGCCCTGCATGAGGCGTACATCACCCCCCGCTACCTGGTGCTCATCTGTGAGAACTGCGCTGGCAAGGAGATCCTCTATAGCATCGTGGACAGGTAATGGGCAGGGGGTGGGGCCATCAGGGATGGCTGCCAGCACAGGGCCACCCACTGATGTCACTTGCCCCCAGGTTTCGCTACTCAGAGGATGATGTGGTGAGTTACGTGCTGCAGCTCCTGCAGGGTCTTGAGTACCTGCATGGCCGTCGCATTGTGCACCTCGACATCAAGCCGGACAACGTCGTCATCTCGGGCATGAATGCCCTCAAGATCATCGATTTCGGCAGTGCCCAGACCTACAACCCCCTTGTGCTGAGGCAGCTGGGGAGACGTGTTGGCACCCTGGAGTATATGTGTGAGTGGGGTACCAGGGGTATGGTGGCATGGGAATAGGGACAGGCACGCTTGTGCCCAAGTTGTGCATGTGTGCCTGTGCACTGGGGAGTTTGGGAGTGGGGAGAAATTGAGATGTCCTTAAGGAAGGGGAGGGACTTTGGGGTGTTGGGGGTGCCAAGTGATGGGTTCTGTAGGGTTGCTGGACTCAGTGGGAGATTTTGAGGGCTGTGGGGCATTTGGGGTGTCCTTAGAGGTGCTGGGATCTGTCAGGGTATTGGGGCATCAGGGAGGGGCGCTGTGGTGGGTGCTGGAGATGCTGTGGGTGCTGGGGCTGCTGTGGGTTCTGGAGGTGCTGGGGGTGCTGCGGGTGCTGGCAATGTTGCAGGTGCTGGGGCTGGGTCCCCCAGTTCATATGACAGACACGCTCCTCTACCCACAGCGCCAGAGGTGGTGAAGGGGGATCCGGTGGGCTCTGCAGCAGATGTCTGGGGTGTTGGTGTCCTCACCTACATCATGTAAGAGAAGGGGCCAGGGAGACAATCACCCTGAGGTATAGTCAGCCCCGCCCAGGGCTTGGTTCCATGGGGGACACCAGGTTGTTGGTTGTCTGGGGGGTGCTGTAGCTGTTCAGACCCTTCCCAGCCAGACATGGGGACTGAGACACCCTGGGCAGATGTGTCTGTCCCAAACCAGGGATGGGTGAGTATGGGATGCTGCCTGCCCTCCTCTCACTGCCCCCCAGCCCATGCCACCCCCTCTACCCTTGCAGGCTCAGTGGGCGGTCACCATTCTTTGAACTGGACCCCATTGAGACAGAGAACCGCATCCTGGCAGGGCGCTTTGATGCATTCAAGCTGTACCCCAATGTCTCGCAGAGTGCTGCCCTCTTCATCCGCAAGGTCCTTACCGTCCACCCCTGGTGAGTGTCCAGCCCAGACAAGGAGGACATGTGGCCCTGAACTGTAGCTGTGACTGGCTCAGGCAGACAGCTCCCAGTCACACAGGGCCCTTCCCAACATCATCAGTGGGAGCCTGGTGCCCATCCCTGCTTCTGGAGAGGTCTAGGACCTCCTGAGATCAGGGCCCTGGGGTCCATCCCTTCTCCTGGAGAGGGCTGGGACCTCCTGGGTCTTGCAGGGCAGGGGTGGTGACCAGGTTTGTTTGGGGGGTGCAATGACAGTGGGCACTCTGCAGCCCCTGACATGGCGCTGCCCTTGCCCCAGGAGCCGCCCCACGGTGAAAGACTGCTTTGCCAATGCCTGGCTCCAAGATGCCTACCTGATGAAACTACGTCGACAGACCCTGACCTTCACCACCAACCGCCTCAAGGAATTCCTGGTGGATCACCAGCGGCGCCGTGGCGAGGCTGTCACGAAGCACAAGGTCTTACTCCGCTCCTATCAGGGTGGCCAGCCACCGGGGCCACAGTAGCCGGTGACTCGGCCATGAGGGGCCGAGGAGCCAGAGGAACATTCCAGGGGCTGTGGAATGGGGTGGCTGAGGAGGAGCCGGTATGAGCCCATGGACCTCACGTGCTTCTGCCGGGAATGCCGGCGGCATCATTTTGGCAGTGCTGAGGGAAAGGGGAGGTGTTACCCCAGCCAGCCTGGCTGCAGGGTCTGGTGATGGGCAAATGGTGGGAAGCCTTGCTGTGGAGTAACAGAGAATGTGGCAGAGGGTCAGGAGAAGGACTGGATGGGGACAAGGGAGCAAGAAAAGCTCCAGGTGGGAGTGGGAGATGCTAGCACTCCAGCCAGCCCTGGCCACGTGGGTCCTGTCAGCCATGTGCCTTACATTGCAGCCTGCAGCTGCCCCCAGACACAGCATGGGGGTTTCTGAGCTCCTCTAGTTTGCATGCCAGTGCCCAAGGAATGAGGCTGCTCCAGAGTTTCCTGCAGAGAGGGGCCTATGCACAGCCCACCCCCATGGCCCTCTGCCAGCCAGCACAGCCCCGGTCCTCATGGCTGGGAGAGGGGGCTGACAGCATCCTGCCTTCTGCTCCTCCTAGCCTGGTCCTGGGAAGCAGGTTTGTGGCCCCAGGACTGATGCCGGTGCCTTCCCTAGGGCTCTTGGCTGCACTCTGCACCGCAGCAGGGGGCTGGCTGGCACCCCCTCTTTTCAGGGGAGCACACACATGCCATGCAAACCTTCTGCGCCTGCTCAGGCCCATGCTGCTCACACTCTGCCTGCCTGGCTCCAGCCCTCACCCTGCACCCCACTGCCAGCCCACCTGCCTGTCCCAAGACCCCTCCATGCACGTCACCTCCCACCCGATCCACCTTGCTGAACCCCACTCCCCCTCTTCACCCCCTCCCCAGATGGCAGCAGGATGTTCCAGTGCGGCTGGGGTGCCCTGGGCAGGGGGATAGGGGCAGCGATTGGGCACCTGCCCTCCAAATGCTGCTGTAGCAATAGGGCTGTATTTATTGACTTTGGGAAGAAGGCACCTTCCCATCCCCATCCCTGTCCCCTCCTCTCTGACGGGCTCTGGAGTTGCCATCATCCCCACGGTTTGGAGCAAGCAACGTGTCAGAGCAGCAATAAAGACCCTGAGCAGCCACTCCCGTCTCGGTGCCTCGCTGTGGGGGACTAGGGGAGTGGGCAGTCCAAGGCTGTCCTTTGAGGGCTGGGCACCTCAGGAAGGTCCTGTCCCAAAATCCAGAGACCCGAAGCCAGGAAGGCATCCAAGTGGGGCTGGGCTGGGAAGGGCGTCGGAAACCGGAGGAAGGAGCCAGGGAAACTGCAAAAAAGCACCAGGGTGGACCGATGGGGCGCTGGCGTCACGGACCGAAAACACCGGGTGCCGGAGGGCCGGGCGGCGGCAGCAGGGCCAGCGGGGGTAGCCGGGGGACACGGCGGGTGCAGGTGAGGAGCACCCTGCGCAGGGACCCGGCTATAAATACCCGCTGCCCCTATGAGGCCGGGCCGGCCGCGCTGCCGGGGGCTGCTCCAGTTACTGCCCCCACAGCAGCCCCTCGGCAGCACTCGCTGTGCACACCCCACGCACACCCGGGTCGCGCCCCGCGCCCATAAGGCACGCACACGCGTCAGACCGGCCCCGCCCCGCGCGCCCCGCAGCCCCCTCGGGGCACCCCCCGGGCACGCCCCCGCCCGGGCACGCGCAGGCGCGTCCGTATCCCGTGTGTCCTCCCACCCTCTCGCCGCTGCGGCGTCCCCTGGCGGTCGCCGGGCGTCCCCCGTCAGCGACGCCCGGCGCCGTGACGCAGTGACGGGGGCGAGAGCCCCGGGCGGTGACGTGTCGCCGCTACGTGTGCGGAAGTGGCGGGAGCGGCGGTGGGGCCGTGTCGGGGCTGCGGGGGCCGACGGAGCAGCGCGGCGATGCCGCTGAAAGCGGTGATCCTCATCGGGGGCCCTCAGAAGGGTAAGTGTGCCGGGCCCGCGGGGCGTTCCTGCCGGCGCCGGGCCCCCCCCTCCCCGACCCCGGCTCTGTTCTGCTCCGATCCGCAGGGACTCGATTCCGGCCGCTGTCCTTCGAGGTGCCCAAGCCGCTCTTCCCCGTGGCCGGGGTGCCCATGGTGCAGCACCACATCGAGGCCTGCGCCAAGGTACGGGAGGCCGGGGGACCGGGGCTGGGGCCCGGAGCCGGGGCCCGGGCTGCCCTCCCCACGCTCCCTTCTCGCTCCCCAGGTGCCCGGCATGA
Source organism: Megaceryle torquata (assembly GCA_024611175.1). Taxonomy (NCBI): domain Eukaryota; kingdom Metazoa; phylum Chordata; class Aves; order Coraciiformes; family Cerylidae; genus Megaceryle; species Megaceryle torquata. The sequence goes on from JANIJG010016997.1 coordinate 21,595, forward strand.
AGGAGATCCTGCTGATGGGCTTCTACCAGCCTCACGAAGCCCTCAGCCGCTTCCTGGTGTCAGCACAGCAGGAGTTCAAGATCCCCATCAGGTGGGCAGGAGCCCTTGCACCCCTGGGGTACCCACAGCGACATAGCCCGGCTTGTGCCCTCACCCGCCTCTCCCAGGCTGGCAGCCCACAGCCAGCGCTCAGGCTTTGGGCAGGTAGGCCATGTCCTTGTCCCACCACGGATGGGCACAGCTGACCACTCGTATTAGTTCTGCTGAATTTCCCTTGTCCTGAGCCTTGCCCTGCCTGGCTACTGCTCCACAGATGACTGTCCAGCACAGCACCAAGCCACCACGGCTTCCTTCCCCTGTGCCAACATTCATGTGAGCCCCATCGCTGCGTGGTGGGATTGCATCTCTTCAGCTCCAGCCAGCCGTTCCCTGTCTTGCTGCTGGTTGGTTCCACCAGACCCCTGTTTCCCTAAGCCCTCGCTTTTCCCTGCTTGGCTCGCAGGTATCTCCAGGAGTACGCAGCGCTGGGCACAGGTGGTGGCATCTATCACTTCCGAGACCAGATCCTGTCAGGTGGTGCTGAGGCCTTCTTTGTCCTCAACGCAGATGTGTGCTCAGAGTTCCCCTTGCAGGAGATGCTGGAGTTCTGGCAGCGGCACGGGGATGCGCACAGCTTTGTCATTCTGGGTACCACAGTGAGTGGCAGTGCTGGGGAGCAGAGGAGCAGTGGTGTTTTGCCGTGGGCTTGTCAAGAAGCCAGCGGCTCCTGCAGTGGAGGGGTCCCTGGGTGTGAGCTCTGGGTCTCGTCTGCTCTGCATCCACATGCTTGCTGCTGCACCGTTGTTAAGATATCTTCTCTCCCCAGGCCAACAGGACTCAGGCACTAAATTATGGCTGCATTGTGGCAAACACGGACACACAGGAGGTACTGGAGGGCCTTGGGGAGCCAGGCACTGCATGGGCAGCAAGTGCTGTGCTGCCCGCATGGGTGGCATGCCACTGAGGATGTGACACTGGGCACAGGGACTGCACCATGAGACTTGCATCCCTTCCCTTGTCTCCAGGTGCAACACTACGTGGAGAAGCCCAGCACATTTGTCAGTGAGATCATTAACTGTGGCATCTACCTTTTCACACCTTCCATCTTCCAGCACATTGGAGAGGTCTTCCAGAGGAATCAGCAGGAGCTAGTGCTGTGAGTGCCATTCTCTGCTCCACATTCCTCCCACCCCACTGCTTCCCGGGGCTGCAGCAGCACACTCATCCTCCATTCTTTCTCTATCTTCTCTCCTCCTCTGCCATCACTCACTTGTTTCCTGGTCTTTCACCAGCTGTCCTTACCTTGGGTAAGTCTGCCACTGTGTCTGCACTGGCTTCTCTCTGGGCTGGACCATCCCTAGTGGTAATGCACGCTTTCCTCCCTGCTTCAGGCCACTCTGCAAGGCTGCTCTTTCCTCTGCTCCCCCCCTGGCTAGCCTGAGCCTCCTCCTCTCCCTTCCTCTTGTCCCACCCCATGCTCATTCGGTTCTGAACAAGGGGCTGAGCAAGCCTTTCACCTGGGAATGCTCTGCTCCCTGCTCCACCTCTGCACCGGCCAGCCTGTCACCTGACATCTCTGCCACCACCTCAACAAAGGTTCAGCTGTGCAGGGCTCTGGCACAGGGGCAGGGTCTGTCACTCATACACCCACCTGGACTGGGTGGGACTCTTGCACCATCAGCTGTATCTCAGAACTTACTTCAGGTGGCAGAGACCCCTCCCACTGCTGCTCTGAGGCTTAGTGCGGCTGGGCAGGCCTAGCCTGGTGTCTGGGGCTGTCCCCACCTCCAGGGAGAAGTGCATGGCTAGGTGGGAATCTAGGGCCACCAGAGCCTCTGCATTTGGGGAGGGTAGCTGCTGGGAAAGCTCCCTTTCTGAGGCTGTGACTGGGGTGGGTGTCTAACAGGTCTCCCACTTGCAGAGAGGAGAACTCCAATGGCTGGCAGCGTGCAGAAGTGATCCGGCTAGAGCAGGACGTTTTCACAGCACTGGCTGGGAGCGGCAAACTCTATGTCTACAAAACTGATGGCTTCTGGAGCCAGATCAAGTCAGCTGGGTAAGGGTTGGGACTAGAGCCGACTGAGCAAGATCATCACAAGAGCATCAAACTATTGGTACCAGTGATGGGAGAGGAGGGTGCCCAGGCCCTGGAGAGTGGTGGGGGGTGCTGAATTTGAACCCTCCTCTGCCCTGGAAGTGTCACAGAGGCACTAACAATCTTTTGCTTTTCTTCCCCCAGCTCTGCTATCTATGCCAGCCGCCTTTACCTGAACCAGTACAGCAAGAGCCACCCAGAGAGACTGGCCCAGAACAAACCTGGAGGTCCTATCATCCGAGGTATGTCTCTGACACCTCCCACCGCCTTGTGAGCTGTCTGGGGAGGCAGTGGGACCCATGAGCAGGACCACCTCTGACTCGAGAGGTGGGGTGCTCCCACGAGCTGCCTTCCCTGACGCAGGCACTTTGTGTGGCAGGGAATGTGTACATCCACCCGATGGCCTCCATCGACAGCACTGCAGTGGTGAGTGCAGGCTGGGGCGGTCCTGCAGCAGGGGTTCTGAGGGTGCCCTTGTCCTCACCCTCATTACCTCCCTCTGTCTTTACAGCTGGGCCCCAATGTCTCCATCGGGGAGGGAGTGACAGTAGGAGCTGGTGTGCGTGTGCGAGAGTCCATTGTCCTGCACGGTGCCTCGCTCCATGTAAGTAGGGTTTGCCTGAAGATGTGGGTGTCAACCCCCACCCCTGGCTGGGAGGTGTCAGCAACCCTCATTGCCCCATCCTTCGCCCTAGGACCACACCTGTGTCCTCAATACCATTGTGGGCTGGGACAGCACTATTGGGCGCTGGGCTCGAGTTGAAGGGACGCCCAGTGATCCCAACCCCAATGATCCCTACGCCAAGATTGACAGCGAGACCCTTTTCCGGGATGGGCGTCTCACACCCTCCATCACAATCCTGGGTACGTCCCACACACCCCAGCCCCTCTGCAATGAGGCAGTCTCTCCCGAGCCTCCTGCTAACCCCTTCCTGCTCTCCTCTCAGGCTGCAGTGTCACGATCCCTGCTGAGGTCGTTATTCTCAACTCCATTGTCCTTCCTCACAAGGAGCTGAGCCGCAGCTACAAAAACCAGATTATCCTGTGAGTCAGCAGCTTGCTGGGCTGGGGAGGCCAATGCCAGCCACCCCCTCCCTTTTGTGCCCCACAGCAAGAGACTGTGCTGAGGCTTCACCTCCTGGGAGGTTCCCAGCAACCCCAGAGAGGTAGGTGCAGGCTAGGAGCCTTGCAAGTGCCTGACATTAAAGCTGGTGAGCATCAGCCTTGCGTGCTGCTTCTCTTGCAGCCCAGGGACTAGACCTGGGTCAGGGTGAAGGCTTCAGGGACAGCCTGGGACCCTGGCACCAGGCTCTGTGCCTGCACAGGTTGCCCAGGGCCAAGGCTGTTGAGGGAGCAGCATCTTGGGTCCAGCTTTGGGTGTTTTTCTACCAAAGGTACTCCCAGTACCATCTTGCCACCCCTCACCAGGCTTTCCCTGTATCAGTTGGTGCCTGCAGCTCTGTGGAAGGTCTTGGCCCCTCTCCAAGATCAGGGAACGTTGTTTGTGCCTGTCCTGCATCGGCATCTCACCCTGCAGGAGGTGGTTGTGAGGATCTCAATTTCAGCAGTATGATTGCAACAGCCTGAGCTGGGCTTCTGCCTACAGCTGGGAAAACAGCAGCACTAGGGTCTCCTGAGGGCACTGGTGTGCAAAGGCTGGGTTAGAGGAGGGAGGCTGCTGGCCCTGAAGGGAACTACAGAAGCACCACCTCTGACCCCAAGGGCTGGGAGGCAGTTGGGAGTGCTGCCAGCCCCACCAAGCATGCTCCCATCAGGCAGAGATGGGTGCTGGCTGTCAAGGTAGGGCTCAAGAGTGATGGGAGCAGGCCCCTGCCACCCCAGGGCCAACAGCCTCCTCTGCATCAGCACGGGTGTAGCCTGGGGGGCTAGCTGCACATCTACCCTCTCACCAGCCACATCCACAGGGCAGCAGAGCTATCAAGTTACATGTGTGTGCAAGGGGCAGAGATCTACCACCTTGCTTTATCTCCAAAAACCTGTTTTTACTGAAGGCATCTTCCTCCTGATCCAGGCAGTCTGTCTATGGTAACCAACACTGCCCTTTATCCACCTCTGTCCCCATCTTTGTCTCTGGTTTTGGAGCACTGTGCTAAAGCCTTACCCTCCACTGAGGGCCCTATTCTGCCTCTCACCTTCAGCAAGGCACCACATTAGGGATTCTCCATCCATCCTGTACCACCGCAGCTGTATGGATTTGCAGTAAATCCCCGTGCCTTCATCTGCCCGTTCTCCTGTGGTCCTGGGCGGGGATTAGCTGTTCCATGGCTTTAAGCACATTAAACTCCAGTTTTGCCTCTGTCTTGGATGTGCCAATTTTGCTTGCCTGCCGGTGAACACCCCTGCATGGGGGAAACTGAGCCAAAGTACTTGCTTTCAGGATTGGGCATGACTTTCCTCTTCTGTCCCACATCTGGCCTGGCTTTTAGTGCAGGCAAAGGGTTACTGGCCCCTGGATGTGGCTCTGGGGCAGTTCTCAGCACTGTTGTGCAAGGTCCCTTTTGCCTAACACCACCACCCCCACCCCCCAAGCATCTCTCCCTTACACAGGGTTATCTGGGTGCCCTTGCTCTGTTACAGGTTTGTCAAGCTTTCATCTCTTGAGGGAGAGCCCTGAGCATCCCCGCCCTGCTTGGGATTTGCAGCTCCATCGTCAGGGCTGGAGGGAAGGAAAGAGTTAAAGGGGGCCTCAGCTAAGGTGCCAGGAAGTCTGGAAGCCTTTAAGGTTATGCTGCCCTGAGCACCAGCAGCTCCGATTACTAGAGGCCAACATACAGGCTGAAAGAGGGGCCTCCATCTTGGGCTCCAGGGCAGGGAAGTGGGCTCTGCTCCTCCCTCCCTACTCGGCAAAAGCAGAGGTTTGGGGAGCACTGCTCAGGGTTTGAGTCCCAAACCCTGGCAGCAGCAGGGAGGGTCAGAGAGCAGGCAGAGCCAGGCTTGTTTTGCTGCAAACATTTAATACAAACATTTAGTGCAATGCTGGGGCAGTGTCCCAGTCATAGCGGCTGTGCAGAGCTAGCCCTGCTTCTCCACGCCCAGGGAAAGCAGAGTAGGGCTTGGAGCTCAGCACCACCAGCCCACAGACAGCTGCCTGGTCCCGCAGGCTTCGTTCCTCCTCCAGTGCTAGCTCTGTGTCCCCAGGGAGTAACTGCCACAAGCTACACAGGAGAAGGGAAGAACCGGCCTACCTTCTTTGGGGCCCGCCCCTGCCTGCGTGGGGAGAAATGAGTCAGGGGTGCAAAGGAAGCTCCCCTGACACCCCGCCCCCCCCACTCCTTCCCCCCCCCCCCCC
>JANIJG010016998.1:0-12662 GCA_024611175.1 Megaceryle torquata
AGAGAAGAGAAGAGAAGAGAAGAGAAGAGAAGAGAAGAGAAGAGAAGAGAAGAGAAGAGAAGAGAAGAGAAAGAAAAGAGAATTTTTTTCTGGAAACTGTAATTTCAAAGTTGTCTGTTTAGCAAAGCTGAAATGTAAGTATGATTTCCATTTAGGATAGATTAATTTGACAACTTTTAAATAAATAGTAAATCTATTACATATTTTCTAGAGTACTGGAGTTGGATGTTCCTTTCACTACCTAAAAGGAGGCACATATTTGTGTATGTTTACTAATTAATTATTTATGTTGAAAGAATAGTAAATGTTATCACTTGAAATCTTATTTTCTGCTCTTCAGAAACAATAAGGAATAAAAGAAATCACGATAGAAAGTCAGGAAATATCTTTCAATGCATCTCTGTACTTAGTCCTTAAACAGTTGATAATGGCTAAATCTTGGGAAAGGATATTGGGGTACAGAGATATTTATTTTGGACCACTGTATGCATTGTATTTTTATGAGACATTATTAAAATCTGAGTTTTCAACAAGACTCTCATGTGTTTTACAATATAGAGGTACACTGTAAATTTAATCTTAATATTTTTAATTGAAAACACACCAAATATTACATTATCCCACATAGTAAAAGAAATGAAACTTTAAAAACCTGGTAGTTTTGGTGTAAATCACTTGGTTTGTATCAGAGGTAAGGCAGACAACTGAACTCATCTCATCTTGGATGTACAGAATTTCTTCACAAAGGACATGCTATAAAATATTTACTTCCACATTTTTATGGAAATACAGGTATACAGAAACATTTTGAAGAGTACATAAAATATCAGATCATCAGCTGGTATGAATTCATGTTGTTTCTTTCCTATAACTGTATATTTAAAGGAAAATGTATGGTTTTGTAAATATACAGACTAGCTGGTATAGTTTTGTTATGTTAATGTATTTATACTAGTACTCTTGAAAATTAATTACCACTCCCAATTAATTTTTCTGCTTCATTCTGTTTTAAAAAGTGAATCAAATGTTTTCTGTGATTAGATAAAGAATGTAAACTCAGAATTTGTGCTGTAGGCTTTCAACACAGTATAAAAAGTCAGTACTTGTTAACTGTTACATTAATAGACTTGTCACTAATAGCTTCTGTAAATTTATGGTAGGTGTACTTAGAATATATAAGATAGGTTATGTGACACTTGTGATGTTTCATATTGAATATGAAATGAAGTGAGGCAACAAACCTAGGCCATGGGAGTTAGAGGAAAATATTTTCTGGCAATCTATTTCTTTGAGCTATGAGATTAAGATTACAATTTTTATGATATATTGAAGGCTTTTTGAGTCATGTTTGGACAATGGAGAGCTAAAAATGAGCATGTTTTTTGCATTATTTTTTAAAAACATCTATATTCTATATCAAATTGACAGATATGCTTATATTCTGTAGAAATGTGCTTCTGAGTGACAGGAGCCTTGAAATGTTGTTTATGTGTTTATCTCTGAATATCAAGGACATGATTTAGTAGGAAGTCATCATGTTAACACTATTAATAGCATTTTCACCAACATTTATAATCCTATACTGAATAAGATCATTTACTTTTAAAACATACTGTACACTGTTTCCACATCTGAGTCACTACTATTTCATACGCTATCGAAAGTTAAAAGTTTCCTATTAAAACAGTCATCCCCAAGTAAAGAAATACGTTAATTGATGAGAGTTCTGCATTGCAAACATGAAGGCATATACTTTGTTGTTGTTGTTGTCATTGCCAGAAATTTTGCTTGCATTTTCTATTATTAAAATGAATGTCAACACAGAGGAAAGTATGTTTCTGCTGTCACAGGGTGTATGCTTAGACTACATCTGAACATTGTTTTTCGGGGAGAAGTGTTCGATGATTTGATCACCTGTCAGATGTGTCTCTGTGAAATGTCTTGCAGAGCCTTCAGTTCTCTTTCTCTTACCATCTGTGAAGCAAAGAACAAAGCCCCCTTCCCTTTAAGCTATGCTGGCATAGAAAAAAATCACAGGCCTCCATTTGGGGCTTCTGTTGTCCATGTGGAATTCTAGTTGCTTCTACAAAAACATGCAGAATCAGTATCTTTTTTTTTTTTTTTTTCACTGTTTGTTTACAGGCCAATATCTAATAAGACATTTCTATAATCTGCCATACATCTCCTCCCTGTTCTTTTTATTTCAGAATTTCCAGTTTTCTTTGCACAGATATATCATTACAATTACATATTATGTATGTTTCTGTTTTATGGTAAGGCACTAAAGCTGGAACATCCTAATAGTTCTTAAAATAATGATTACCAATTGAGTTTATTGAATTCTACTTTCAGCAGAATAAGCTCTTGCATTTTAAAACTAACAATGAAACTAATTAATGCTCATTTAAGACATAATAGTCTTCTGCTACTCATCCTGATACTCCACGCTCCTATATAATGTCACAACTTGTCCAGCTTCCTGGTCGGATGAAAGTAGTTCAACTGTATCCTCTTATAGCTTACAAAGATCTCTCATGTTCTCTATAGCAAAAGAAAAGAAGGATATAACTATATTTTGCCTACCTAGTGAAAATTCCATGAAGTTGTAAAATTGTACACTTGCTCCAATAGGACTAAGGGATAACTTGCTACTTTGCTAATATTAATTAAGGATAATGACAATTTTCAATAGTAATTGTGCTTAATATCATGTTGATCTGTATGTCCAAGCATCTATGTTAATCTAAAAGTGATGGGTTAACAGAGCTGTGCAATCAACATGAATTAATTTTTTTTCTCTTTTAGGCAAACACCTTTCAAATGCACATCCCCTAACTACAAACTCACTCTGTCCAACTCTGTTAATATTGAAATATTTATTTCAAGATAGAACATTATTTCCTTTAGAACAGCATTAATTCATTCACTCTATTTTCAGGAAGTTAATCCAAATTTCAGGTTTTGCTTCAAATCAGACACAAAAGGGCTATTGATCCTTCACAGGAAATTACCCAAGTCATTGGGTACAGGATGACTAACTCTTTTTGCTGAAATTCTTTCATACAACGTTTGACTTAATAGCCATATTCTGAAGACTTCAGTTACTGCTTCATAGGCAAGACCACTTCATCATTAAGGGCTTTCACAACAGACAGCAGGTCTTTTCAGAATCTTGACCAGTTTATACAGGGTAGATTGATTCTGTCAAATGTCCAAAGGTAAACCTAACTGAAAGAAGAAATGGAGGCACTGAAGTGTTTGTATCTTTTCTTTTTTTTTTTTGGTAAAGGAAACACAACTGTATGTGAGATTCTTGTGCCTCCCGGATTCGGCATCAGGTGAAAGAGTGTATTCATAGAGCAGTTGTTAGGTGCCTTATTGCATTTGTGGCATTAACTATAGACATGTAGATGTTTAACTTACACAAGACTAATTTTTAAATTAGGACTACTCCAAATAATGTCTTTCAAGAGATCTTTCTGTGGAATTCTTTCTGTTTTTAACAATGGATTTTACATCAAAGACCAAGCCACATCCCTGTACTTTCTGAATAAGGAAACCTTCAGGATTTTCAAATGTAAAATCAACATTCATATAGGATTAACTTTATTTAAATAGACTTATTAGAAATTTAAAGGAGATGAAGATGGTTTCAATGAAATTAATAAATAATTAAGGCAAATCTGTATACTTGTCAGAAACTCTGTATTAAGAATTAAGAGAAGGCAGACAGGCTTCTGTCAGATCTGTCCCTTTTTTTGCAGCTAAAGGTAAAGTTATTTTTTTTATGCTTGATATTCTTTTCAAGTTTACCTGATCAAACAATAAACTAAAAAATGTTGCCAGGTAACTTACACTCGTAATAATCACAACCTTTAATCACAGATAAAAAGAATGATACAATGCTGTTTATTTAAAAAAAAAAAAAAAAAAAAAAAAAAGACAACTTATCATGCTTCAAGCAATTTTAAACAATTTTACTGTGAAATACAGTAACAGATTGCACTTTGTAAACTGGTCACTAGAAGTGCATAGTCAACAGGCCTACACAATAAAAAAAAGTGTTGTAGGGCTGTTGCTGTTGACCGAGGACTGAGCTTGTTAGTTAAAAGCTGACAAAGATCTGAGTATTTAAGAGGATTACTGCTATAAAACCTATTATTCTTTTTAAACATTCAAGGTGTTATTCATTAAGGGCTTTTGCAACAGAAATGCCTATATCAGGATATGATCCATTTTGATAAATGACTAGACCTTGCAAAGGTTTGCAGTTTACCTTCAGGTAATCAGCTTCCATATATGACGTCCATATTCTCTGTAAGGAGTCAATGCACTACTCATCCATCCTCAAGCAATGATGAAATTGCATTCATCGAGATTCTGTGGGTTAGAGATCTTGGCGAGAGGCATGCTTCAAGTACTGTGCTTGTAAGGTATTGATACATCTCATTCTACGTTAAACAGCACATTTTAATCCATAGAATTATTTATTCTGATCTTGTCTTCATAGAATAAGACCTCGTAGAGTCACAAAGATGATTAAAGGGCTAGAGAATCTGCCCTGTTGGGAAAGGTTGGAGAAATTAAGTGTTTTCTCCCTGAAGAAGGCACAGGGGTTATCTCATCACAGTATTCAAACACTTAAAGTTCAGCTACAAAAATGGAGGGCCTCCCTCTACAAGGAGTGACATGGAGAAGACAAAGGGAAATATCTCAATACAAGAAAGAATCTTTTTACATTGAGAACAACCTACCCAGGGACATGGCAGTGTCACCATCCATGAAGGTTTTCAACATGCAATTAAACGTGTTGCTAAGTAATCTCTCTAGGCTTCCTCTCCTACAAAATATCAGATCAGATGATCTTCCAAAGTCCCTTCCAGTCTGAGCTATTCTGATTCTGTGATTCTAAGATCCTACACTAATTTTTTCAGAGTTCTGTTTCCTTCAAAGCTTCATCCACAACAGTTTTGTTGTGGTGGGTTATTTTTAGGGGGTTTTGATTGTTTGTTTGCTTATTTGTTTGTCTTGGTTTTGTTTTGTTTGTTTTGGTTTTTTGTGTGTGTGTGTTTTGGTTTTGTTTTTGTCCCTGAAGAATGACATTATAAAGAAGGACATTGTCTCATATCTTCTCTCACTAGTATTATTCTGCTCCAAAGGATCAAAAGATGTCCATTTTTAATTAACAAATTTTCAATAGTTTCAAAGGCTAAGACCACTGGAAGTTTGCCAGTCATTCTGTGGTATGGTCTAGCTGTAGATTTGACCTTTGTATTGCTTATACTGTGTACTGAAAAACATTTTGTGGCATGTGCTTTTCAAGGTGAGAAGAAAATATTTTTATGGCCCTTCTGTATATAATGTCTTTTAACAGACTGAATAACATGCCAAGAACCAGAAACAGTGGTTTTGGAAATCCCATCCAGTGCTTAATGATATAACAAGAGTGAAAGGGAATTTTACTCTAGTTACCCTTCAAGCAATACAGATGGCCAATGGATAGTGACATGAGATTTCTTGCTTGACTATTTCTATACCACATATCACCAAGACAAAAGAAGGATGTCATAATCTGGAAATGAATGAAATATGAAATGAAAAGGAAAAGAAATGCAATTGATACTTAAGGTCTAATAGCTGGGATAGCCAAACAGAAGACATTCTGAATTTTATTTTGCCTTAAGTGTGAATTACAGCCTTTCACCTTTGGTGCTTCTTTGATATGGAAGATACTTCATCTTGTATTTGTCTCTACATTCCTTATGCCTAAATCCATATGTAAATTAATAGGAAATAACTATTTATTTAAAAATGACAAACACCATAAGACTCCACAAAAATTAAAAAATATGGTATCATTTAGTGTCATAAACATATGGTACATTAGCTATATCTGCAGCTATCATTTGATAATAATGTAAAATGACACCATATTTGGCTTTTTAATTATTTCCCATCAAGCAATACTAATTCCTGCTCAGGTGCATTGGCAGTCATGCTCAGGGAAAACTTCTCTTACTTTTTTAATCTTTTCATGTTGGTATTACACACTGCTTGTCAGCTTGTCAGGAGTGAAAGTGCATCAGCATTTGTGACCTACTACACCACAAATATACAAAGCCTATGGGGACAGATAAGATCCACCCAAGGTTACTGAGGGAGCTGGCAGAAATGTTTGCCAAGCTGTTTTCCATCATTTACCAACAAGTCCTGGTTAACCAAGGAGGTCCCAGATGACTGGAATTTAGCAAATTTAACACCCATCTACAAGAAAGGCCAGGAGGGGCACATGGAGAACTACAGGTCTGTCAGTCTGACTTCAGTTCCAGGGAAGGTTATGGAGCAGATCATCTTGAGTGCCATCACATGGACAAACAGGTAACCCATCCCAGGCAGCACAGGTTTATGAAAGGCAGGTCCTGCTTGACTATCCTGATCTCCTTCTGTGACAAGGTGACCCACATAATAGATGAGGAAAAGGCTGTGGATATTTTCTACCTGGATTTTAGTAAAGCTGATGGCACCACTTCCCACAACATTCTCCTCGAGAAACTGGATGTTTATGGCTGGGATGGGCATACACTTCACTGTATAAAAATATGACTGTATGGCAAGCCCAAAGAGTTTTGGTGAATGGAGTTAAATCCAGTTGATGGTCAGTCACAAATGGCATTACCCAGGGCTCACTTTTGGGGCCAGTTCTGTTTAATAGCTTTATCAATGATCTGGATGAGGGGATTGAGGGCACCTTCCAGAAGTTTGTAGACAACACAAAGTTAGGTTGGAATGTCAATCTGCTTGAAGGTAGCAAGGCTCTACAGAGGGATCTGGATGGGCTGGCTGGCTGGGCTGGAGGCTAATGGCATGAAGTTCAACAAGGCCAAGTGGTTCCTACACTTGGGTCACAACTACCCCATGCAAGGCTACAGGCTTGGGGAAGACTGGCTGGAAGCTGCCTGGCAGAAAAGGACCTGGCGGTGTTGGTTGACAGACAGCTGAGTATGAGCCAGCAGTGTACCCAGGTTCCCAAGATGTCTTATTGACCTCATCAACTCACTGTGGAAAAAGAAGTGATACTGTTTTGGTTTGAGTGAGAAAAGAACTAATTCTGTTCAGTGATTTTACTTTTCATCTCAGTTCAAATTTAGTTAAGCCACCTGGTTAGTTAATACCAAAGGATCCATCAATCAAGCTGGTCCTGCTCAGTCAGACCCTTTACACACAATAGATAAAGTCCCTGTGGTCTATGAAAGGAATCTGTTGGGAAAAACTGTGTGGCTATTTCCTCCTTTGGGCAAAGGCAAACCCATTCGTGGGACAGCTTTCTCTCAAGGACCTGGAAGTACTTGGTGGGTGATGATGAAAGATGGTGAAGCACAGTGTGTACCTCAAGGGAATTTAACTCTGGGTAAGAATACCCGATTTAAATCTGTATGTTGATTGCACAATATTAACAGTGTTCAGTAAGTGTCTTTCAGGATAACATCATGGTGATGACAGGAGCTAGCTTCATTGAATGGTGTCCAGTAACCTCCTGAGATGAACCTGCAACATGTGGGCGCAAACTGTGATGAATTCCATCTTTCCTACCCTGAGAAACTGTTACAATAGATGGAGATCTACAATAATGAAATTAATGAACTTTTCTGTTGAAAGAAATAACAACTTAGTGATGGGTATAATGAAAATGGTATGAAATAAGGGGTGGAATGTCCTGATCTGAATGAGAACAGAAGTAATTCTGTTCAGTGATTTTACTTTTCTGCTTGGTTCTTCTAACTGACAGCAGATTCTTAAATTAGCAGCCTGTTTTCACAGTCTTATTCTAGCAGTGATAACACCCCATATTTAGAGCTACTATCAAGGATTGGTATGCAGACCAAGGCCACTCCTGGATCTTGTGTACCACACTGGGAGGTGCAAAAAGTGAAAGGCTGCACCTGCAGGGAGGAATTGGACAGGACAGGTGACGCCAAACTGACCAGCAAGGTATTCCATCTCATATACATCATACTCAGTAAAAAGCTGAGGGATCATGAGAGTCTCACCTCTCTCTTTGCCCTTTTGGCTTGTTTTGCCAGCTTTGCTTGGCTCAGCTTGGGTCCTCTTCCAGTTCCTTCCTTGGAGCATCCAAGGAGGACTCTGTCCATTCTGCCTTCAATCCCAATCGGTGTGTTCCTGAATCCAGGACCAGAATCCAGATCCTGAACACAGCTTCCATCTCCTGCTGGGCTCAGTCTGGGACTTTCTCAGTGCCTGCTGTACAGCATCAGTGGCAACAGTGATGTAATTACCATCAGGAGGGTTGTGTTCGATACTGGTTTTGTATATATTTATATACATTCCATTTTTATTATTATTATTTTCATTTTCATTACAATTGTTCTAGTTTCCTTTTCTAATTGATAGGTCTCTCTCCCTTATCCCCTTTCTCTTCCCCTTTGGGGAGGGAGGGGGTTAACAGAGAGTGTCTGTTACAGGTCTAAGGGGCTGCCCCGACCCTAAACTGTGACACATACTCAATTTGTCAAGCAAAAAATATGAACAAAATGAAATATTTAAAAAGACATGAAGTAATAATACTAGTTTTGTTTCATCCTCTACTACACTTCAATATCTGATATTTTTAATATTGGCAGAATTTTCAGGTCAATCTTCATGACAAATCTAATGAGTAAATATCAATCAGAGATATTTGTGATATTTTTATAATACTGAGATGCTCACTGAAGTTCTAATCTTTTCTGAAGAAAAAATGTTTATGTAAAGCTGAGTCTTGAAATCAATCTTCATGCATAACTGTGTGATAGAAAGATTCATAAAGCACTTTTTTCATTCACCTGAAAAATCAAATCCATCACAGTATATTGATAAATATACTTAGATGCACATTGCAAATGCAACTGGATATTTTGTTCCAAAATCTAATTTCAAGTCTCATCGATACCTCCATTTAAAATAATATTACATTAAATTGCAGACAAAAAGAAGGGTGGACAGCGTGAATGGAGAGAGACTGTGGATTAATAATGTGACCTTTCACTTCTTTGTCTGAGGTCATAACTGACTGAAGCAATGTTTGAATAAGATATATGGCTACAATCCATTTTAATCTAAAATGTTAAATTTTCTTGCACACTAGAAATAACATTCTGATGTAAATGTCTCTTTCTGATGTGTTTCGGGAGTGTGGTTTTTTGTACTAGGGTGGTACCACATTCTTTGCAAATCAGTTCCCAAACAAATCATATGGAAATGTCATGAGAAAATGTATATTACTGAGAACCAGACTAATTTGAGCATGTTGTAAATCCTTCCTTCCATTAAATGATTACACAATATTTAGAAGAAAACCCAGGGGAGAATCCAAAAGACAGTTTGTTATTTGAATTAAGACACTTTATCTAGGTTTTGTTTGTTTGTTTAAGTACTCCTCTTTGGGTATGTATTCAAGACTTATGCAATGCTAACCATATATTAGGGGCCCACTAGGTAACACTGTTTATATGCATTTTTATGAGTGTCATGGTTTAGAAGAAGGGCTGGGCACTAGAATTAAAACAGATGCTCTCTTTTTAACCCCCCTCCCTCACCAAAGAGGAAGAGAAAGGGAATATAGGAGAGAGACTTATGGATTAGAAGAGAAAACTAAGAAAGCTTTAATTAATAATAACAGTAATAATAATAACAATAATAATAATAATGGAATATATGCAAATATATACAAACTCAGTATTGAAACCCAAACCCCAATGGCAATTACTTTACCATCACCACTGATGCTGTGGAGCTGGCACTGGGGAAGTCCCAAATTGTACTCAGAGGCAAACAAGAACTGGATTCAGGAATGCAGATCAGGACTGAAGAAAGAACAGAAGACAGAACAGAGAGACTCCCCCTTGGATGTTGGCCATTGAAGAAGAGAGCTTGACCCTTGTGATACCTCAGCTTTATACCTAATATGGCATATAAGAGATGTAAAACCTCGTTGGTCTGTTTAGGGTCACTTGTCCTGTCCAGTCCTCCCTGAAGGTGCAGCCTTTTATTTTCTGCACCCCATGATTTAATACACAAGATTTAGCAATGATTGTGGTCTGCACACCAATCCTTGGTAGCAACACTAAACATCAAGCATTGTCACTGCTAGAAGTAGATACTGTCTGTGAAAACATGACATAAACTTCAGAAAGTGCAGTTAGTTAGAAGAGACTGAGCTGAAAAGTAAAATCACTGAACAAAATTAGTTCTGTTCTAACTCAAACCAGGACAACAAGCAAACAAATCTTCTGCTTCCCCTTGTATTGTGGAAGTAAACAAAATAAGACATTTCTGAAGATAAATTAGTTTTCTTGCTTGCTTTTCTTTATACAGATTTTTTAGCCATAGAATAAACTACTCAAAAGGTACTTGCTTAGACAGTATACAGTTATATCTACCAGTCTGACTAGAAGACAGATGATTATTCTTGTTTCAGGTAAAATATTGATGTCTTGTATTACATGAATGACCTTCCAAGAGACAGGAAATTGAGTTGGAAAAATGACTTCTGATGTCACATGATTAGTATTGTTAAGGAAACTAATTTATTCTGTACCTGCACATCAGGTTTTTTAGGCAAGTTGTAAAACTCATTGATGCATATGCTTGGACATCATACCACAGCTTTTACTTCTATCATATATTTACAAAAGGCATAGGCCTTCTGAACAAAAGCAGGATGGTAGATTTCATCATATATGTACAAGGAAATTTGATTGCATTTTACACATGCATGAGATCAGGAATCCATTATTAGATGGTGAAAACAAGCATATAGGACTTAGCAACTTGTTGGTGTGCTACACTTTCATACATGAAAACTAATGATAAATTATTAAGCCTGTATAAATGAAATCTTATAAAATATTAAGTGTGATTGGGAAATGTCAGAACACATATGTTGAATTTACATTTAAAAAATCATAATACTTAATAGTATAGGATACCACAGACATAGAAGAGAACTAATAAGTGCTTACAATGCAGTGAAGTTCTGTATTTCATTTTAAATGATAAATATTGATTTTAACTGGGGAAAAATATCCAAACTGCAACCTAAAAGCTTTCTCAGTTCTTTAATGTCCATAAATAGATAGGACCTTGAATTAATGAGTTCTTTGACAGGAAACACCTTTATCAGCAATTTCCCCTAATACTGGATCTGAAAAAAAACAGTAATTGAAAGCTTTTTTAATGTCCTGTTGTCATCCCTGTCCCATCCCATCCCCCCAGTTGGTTTAACTTGGCTGGATGCCAGGTCATAGAATCAGCATGGTAAAATCTAGTAAGTCAGGAAGAAGAATTAAACAATATGTAAGTTATACAGACCCACTGTGCTGAGTCAATTCTGATTCAGAAGGAACAGTACTGATTCACCAGAATCACAGTGTGCTATACAATAGGAAGTTTATAATTTTAAATATTGACAAAATTCAACCTTGAATAGAGTTTAAGACATGACAAGATCAAAGTATAATGTAATGTTGCTGCAAGTCAAAAGAGATTAATATATATTAATATTATCTGAGAAAAGCCAACAATATAGAAAAGTGGAAAACATTTTTAGGACTTCATCAGGGTTTGAAAAAACTGATACCTGAAAATTTAATCTTCAAGGAGGCAACTTATTTCTTGGAGTACACATAGGATAAATTATTTAGTAATTATTTCTCACTTTCAGAATATAATAGTAAACTTCAGGGTTTCTTCTGTTTCCTGTTCAGTATTTTAGGACTTGCTGCTGTTATTTCACTGATAGGCATACATCACACAGATTTCATACATACATGCCCTCTTTCTCTCATGCAGACACATATAAAAAGCAGATATCTACAGTATCCAGATAATTGATGAATTAACATTTCTGAAAACAAAAATTAATGCAATATTTGTGTAATATATTTATCTTCAGATAGTTCTATCTAACTATGAGGAAATAGGTCACAATGCCTACTATCAAGACACTCCCACACACATCAGAAAAAAAATGTTTTGTTCACATTCTTGAGAAATATATAAAAAAGGATATAGTAAAAAATCTATTGCAGAAGGTAGAAATTGATCAGGAAAGAAGGAAAAACATAAAAGGGAAACAGATTCCTTGAGAAAATTAAAGCAGTAATGTATGGTACAGAAACAAACTTTGGGAAAAGAAGAAAGAAAAAAATCAGGAATATTTTAACTCTGGAATAGTGTGAAGACTTTAAGAGCATCTGGTATGATCAAAATAAAACAAGCAGTGACATATGTTCCATAATCCTCAATTGCACAAAAAGAGTTTATATGATATGTTTTCCTTTATGATTGACCAGCTAGTTTGCCCTATAGTGCTTTAGCATTCTTTGGTACTGAAACTTTTTCTTTCTCATTTGTGGGCTTTGAGGGTTGAATATTTCATATAATTAGTAAGTGTTGTCAAGCCAGAGAAAAGAATTGCAGTAGCTGGCTGACTGCCCAGAAGTAGAAACAGAATAGCAAAATCTTGCAAACTGGACAGGAAGAGAAGTTAAACAAGAAACAAATCCTCTATTTTTGGCATGTACTCAACTTGGTAAACAGGGAAATTACAGATGGAAGGGGGGGGCGGGGGGGCAAGTGGTGTGGTTTTTTGTATGTTTGGGGTT
>JANIJG010016998.1:12762-24485 GCA_024611175.1 Megaceryle torquata
AGATGGAAGGGGGGGGCGGGGGGGGAAGTGGTGTGGTTTTTTGTTTGTTTGGGTTTGGGGTTTTGGTTTTTTTTTTTGGTTGTGTGTGGGTTTTTTTGGTTGGTTGGTTGGTTGGTTGGTTTGTGGGTTTTTTTTTAAAGGAAAAAAAAAGCGCTCAGATTACTACAATATCTATCATTCCAGCAGTCTCTGGATAGCAGATATAGCATATGATACACAATATACTATGGAAAATTATTCCCTTCAAATTAGAAGGTCCTGAGATACCTAAGCTGAAGACAATAGGGAAGGCATTACCAGATACATTCATGCTAAGTCAGCCTATTCAGAGAGAAACAGAAGTCAATTTGATTCTGTGTTGATTGAGCAGCAAAAGCAGGATAAGAGCTGTGCCAGCTCAAAAATATAATTGTACAAAAGTTTTTAACAAGTTGTGTAAAGAAATGAAACATTTGAAGTATGCTAGTTTTTCTGGACACCAGTTTGGAGATTGCAATTTATATTAATATGAAAAAGCTTGACAAAAATAGTCTCATTTTGTCTGGTTTTGTCACTTCTTTGACTTTCTCCCTTTTCTGTGCACTCTCTCTCACTTCTCATAAGAGACTACCTTGTAGGCCTACAGGGGTTTTTTTAGCTCTCTGATATGAAGATTTTTAAAACTTTAAGTACTAGATTCTTGCTCTTGCTGTATCTTAACTGACTATTCTAGAAGTCCAAGGGAAAAGTATGGACTGTAACAGCTCTAGAAGATATTTTTTTAATGCAAGGGCAGTGTAGGACCAAATCACTTTTTAATAGCCTAATTTTGTCATCCAAACAGAGCAGTAAGGGACAGTGTGTTGGCAACAAAAATGTTCTTAAATCATAACCTATGGTTATGCCATGAATGTCATCAATACATCTTTGATGGCTGAAAAAAAAAGATCAAGACATTTACAATTTGTTGTGCTGCACAAGAATAATAAGGGAACTTCTCTTATTTTCTCCCTAAGTTCAATAAAGTTGTCATCCAAAATCCACATGTATCTGACCTGACAACACTACACATGCCTGTATGTAGGTCACTTACATAAATTCACTAGATGTTTACTAGCCATGTAATATCTATGTGATATTTTTAAAAAGTTTACATATTAAAAAAGAAAAGGTATTTTAAACAGCTAACAACATATGTCTATGAATTATTAATCATCAGTGAGTACATAAGGTCCAGATTTATGTTTGTGTGATCTTTTCTGTTCTTGCCTGCGATATTAATTATCTCTGTGTCAATAATTTGATTTTTTAATTCTCAAAAATGGTTGGTAGTTACTTTCATATATATATACAGATTATAGCAGAAGTAACATAAATACTGCTATGAATAAACTCATTTTAAGCAGAAGTTATAAAAAAACCACCTTACAATTTATTGAAAATCTCCATCTGTTTCTGAAATTTGTGATTGAATTAAATCATGCATATTGTAACTTTCTAGCCTCCTGTGCTGTGAGGTGTGTATTATCTGATTAGACAGACAACGAGCCAAGATAGTATGGGAAGGGCTATACTGTTCCCTAAATTGTTTAACAGCTACTATAAATTTTGAAAATAGTTCCTCTTTTTAACAAATTTTTAATTAAAAGAGAATATTCTCCAAGATCACCAGCAACTTCAGAGAAAGGCATTTCTGAAACACTTGCAGAATCTTGGCATATGTTTTGATTCTACTCTGTCTGGTTACATTAGACTGTGTAATAAGGTGAAGGTTTTACCTACTATCACACTCAGGAGATTAAGCACAATATGGTCCTTCCATATGGTATTTGTGCCTAAAAACCAATGAGATTAGAATGCCTATGCTGAACATCATTCCATATGTTCATCGGAATAACCCATAGGTCTGGATAGAAACAGTGATTTTTTAAAGAAATTTAAATGTCTTTAACTGTGCCTCAGAAACATCTCAAGAAATGCCAATGATTACTGTTTCATCCATCTCCTCTCCCCAATTATGCTATTATATGTTGTGTTAATGGCTATTTTGTTTGTTTCCAGTATGTATTTTCCCCTGTTAAGTGAGCATAATTATTTCACTTCTATACTGGAAAATATATTTTCTATTTAGGAAAAAAATAGCCTATTTTGCACTTTAATATACAGTACATCTAAAGCAGGAGAAGAATACAAAGTCAGTCAACAGTTCACAGTAGTTTCTTTGTTAGGTATTTCAGTGGTTAGTGAATTGAATCTTCCACATTTAATTTTTTGCCCAATACTCTTCACATTTCATCTTAATACTGGTCACATAACAACATCAACTTTAGCCCTATAATTTATGGAATTAGAGAATAGAGAAATCACAGGTTTCAGAAAACACATGCACAACTCCAGAAATATATCCACAGTTCTCCCACAGATGAAAGTTCTCTGTCATCCTCCTAGCCCTGAGTAGCTAGTGTATCTTGAAACTTGAAACTTTTTGTAACATTTTTGGATTTTACAGCAATATAAGAAAAAAACCCAACATCTCTTTTCTTTTTAAGGTGAAACTCCCTGTTTTTATCATTTCCAGATGGACTGGCTGAAAGAGTATGAATGGTAAAATCATACCCTGAAAGCAAGGAGGCTAAGAGCAAGTCTAGTATTCTAGAGTCAAAGAAGACAGTACATCTTGTTCAAGCAAGGTAGTCTTTGTTTAGCTTTATCTTTGCATAGCTTATAATAAGACTCCACTTTATGCCATGTTTCTCATTACCCTTTGCAACTGTTTGGGTTTTTGTTGTTGTTTTGGTTTTGGGTTGGTTTGGGGTTTTTTTGTTTTTGGTTTTTGTTGTTGTTGTTGTTGTTGTTGTTGGGTTTTTTTGTTTGGTTTGGTTTGGTTTGGGGTTTTTTGTTGGTTTTTTTGATTCTTTGGGGTTTTTTTTTTGTTGTTTTTTTGGGTTTTTTTTCCTGGGGGGAGGGAAGTCTGCTTTCATGTTGGTTGTGATTATTTGTTGGGCCTTTTGCTGACTGGATATTGGATAGAGTGGTGGTTTCTGTTCCACTGTTTTTGCCTTTTATTCTTCCACCTTTATCCTTGCCTGTCTGAATCACATACAATATGTCTTTCTCTCTCTCTCCTCCCAACCTCCCTCCTATGAAAAGACAATATTGATAATATCATTCTATCCAGAAATAAAGCCTCCTTTATTCTTGTCCCTACCAGCTAAACCCTCCTGCAGCGATGTTAATTTGCTTTAAAGCAACAACTCAAAACATACTGAAATATGTCTTAATTTGTAAAGATCAACTTTTAAAATGTTTCAATAGAATCTAATCACAGAATGATTATTTGAAAACCTAGTCAATACATGTATATATATATTTGCTTTCTAGTGTGATATATTTTCAAACTGACTTACGTCTTATTCACTAAGATAGTTTAGGATACACTTTGTTAACATTGTCATCTTGTTAAACATGGAACATAAATGTGAATGAACACAAGGAGCCACTGATGTTAATAATGATGACTGTCACTCAAAATACCTTTAGGTGTTTTAAATAAGATATTTAATGATTCCTTGCTAGACATAGAATTCTAACATTTAATTTGAATTATGGTTTTCTGAATTACTATATTGTAGAAGGAGATATAGTAACTCCATTATAGCCACTCCATTGGCTTAAGGTATTTTTACTTTGCACTACTAATCTTACATTAAAAAAAAATGATTATTTTACGCATCATTACAATCTTCGATGCTGCTTGCAGCTATCATTTAGGAGTAATAAGAGAGTGGGTTTTAAATCATACAGTATCTATCTAGTAATTTTCCTTCTCTCTCTTGTATCTCAAGAAGAATTTTCTTTTTCAATTGACTGTTTCAGATATAAGAATTCAAACTTAAATTTATCTTACTCACTTTAAGCCCGATGATACAAGATTGGAGTTATTCACGATTCTGTTCAGTAACAATCATCTCACTATATTTTTCTAGCTATGATGCATTTTTAATAATGATATCAGTCAAAAAGAGATAGAAAGTAGCACAAAATAACAGGGAGGTGGAAGCCAAATGCAAAATCAATATAACAGATTCTCATGGTACTTAAATGGAACAGTTCTCCCTGCAAATAAATAAATAAATAAACTGTTGTGACTTCATTTCTGCACATTTCTTGATTTTGTTTTTAGTAATTAGTAATTCTTTTATAAATAAATAAATAAATAAATATGCCTGGTTCTGCTGTAATGTTATCAAAATATGGTGGCTCTCTTCTTTGTGACCATTTCTATTACTGTAGTGGGACAACCTAGATTAATCAGTTACTGTTATTTACTGCAGTAAGTTATGCATAAATTCAGGTTGCTTAGAATATAACCATACCTTAGGACCAAGAAGAAAGTGTCGCACAGGTAACATATTTAAAAATCATATTCATACTTTGTCAGCCACCTCAGTAAATCACAAGTTCCAGCATGTATTTACTAAATTAATTTCAAACCTGCAGGTGTAAGTAAATTTGGAAAAGTAGTAGTAAAGATACAATGGGGAAATGGAAATGGAAAAAAAATACTGTTTGGCCTTCCTTTATATGACCATTCTGTGGTGTAGTTATCACATTTTTCCCATGTAATAGGAACTTATAGAATCACAGAATGCACTGGTTTAGAAAGGACTTCTAAAGGTCATCTAGTCCAATCCCCCTGCAGTAAGCAGGGACATCCTCAACTAGATCTTGTTGCTCATAGGCTCATCAAGCCTGATCTTGAATGTCTTCAGGGATGGGGCGTCCACCACCTTCCTTGGCAAAGTCTTCCAGTGTTCCACCAACCTCATAGTGAAGAACTTTTTCCTAATGTCCAATATATATCTACTCTTCTCTAGTTTAAAACTACTTCCCCTTGTCCTATTGGTACATAGTCTTGTAAACTGTTCCTCTCCAGCTTTCCTGTAGGCCCCCTTCAGATACTAGAAGGCCACTATAAGATCTCACCAGAGCCTTCTCTTCTCCAGGATGAACAACTCCTAATCTCTCTACTTGTCTTCACAGGAGAGATGTTCCAGCCCTCTGTCATGGTTTAGGGTCAGGGCAGCCCCTTAGACGTATAACAGACACTTTCTGTTAACTCCCCTCCCTCCCCAAAGGGGAAGAGAAAAGGAATAAGGGAGAGAGAAACAGTGATTAGAAAAGGAAACTAGAACAGCTGTAATAATAGCATTCATAATAACAATAATAATAATAATAAAATAGAACAAATATATACAAAACCAGTATCAAACCCAACCCCCTTGATGGTAATTACACCACTGTCACCACTGATGCTGTGGAGCTGGCACTGGGGGGTCCCAGACTGGGCCCCACAGCAAACAGAAGCTGTGTTCAGGAGATAGATTCTGGTACTGGATTCAGGAACACACCAATTGGGATGGAAGGCAGAACAGAGTCCTCCTTGGATGCTCCAATGAAGGAACCGAAAAAGGACCTGAGCC
Source organism: Megaceryle torquata (assembly GCA_024611175.1). NCBI lineage: Eukaryota > Metazoa > Chordata > Aves > Coraciiformes > Cerylidae > Megaceryle > Megaceryle torquata. The sequence continues at coordinate 18,225 of JANIJG010016998.1, forward strand.
AAGCCAAGCAACACTGGCAAAGCAGTCCAAGAGGGGAGAAGAGCCCAGGAGCCCCCAGAAGGAGGGTGAGCGAGCAAGCAAGCTAGCAAGCAAAACATAACTACCAAGCAAGGAAGCAACAAAACCCAAAAAAACCCATAGACCCTCCAGATCCCTCTATTTTATACCAAATATGATGTATATGGGATGGAATACCTCGTTGGTCAGTTTGGGGTCACCTGCCCTGTCCACTCCTCCCTGTAGGTGTGGTCTTTCACTTTCTGCACCCCACAATGTGGTACACAAAATCCAGCAGTGGCCTTGGTCTGCATGCCAGTCCTTGGTACTAACTCTAAACATGGGGTGTTATCACTGCTGGGAGCAGACACTGCCTGGGAAAACAGGCTGCTAACTTCAGAAAATGCGGTTAGTTAGAAGAACTGAACTGAAAATTGAAATCACTGAACAGAATTACTTCTTTTCTCACTCAGACCATGATTCCCTCCAATCATTTTTGTGGCCTTTCTCTGGACCCGCTCTACCAGGTTCATGTCCTTCCCACACTGAAGGTTTCAGAGCTGGACACAGTACTCCAGGTGAGGTCTTACCAGAGCAGAGGGGCAGGATCACCTCCCTCAACCTGCTGGCCACACTTCTTTTGATGCGGCCCAGGATGCGTTTGGCTTTCTGGGCTGCTGGAGCACATTGCTGTCTCATGTCCAGCTTCCCATCTTCCAGTACCCCCAGGTCTTATTTTGTAGGGCTGCTCTGTCTTATTATCCCCCAGCCTGTATTGATACAAAGGATTGCCTTGACCCAGGTACAAGACCCTGCATTGTTGAACATCTTAAGAGGCCCACCTCTCAAGCCTGTCCACGTCCCTCTGGATGACATCCTGTTCCTCTGGTATATCAACAGCATCATTCAGCTGGGTATTGTCTGCAATCTTATTGATGGCACACTTAATCCCACTGTCTATACCATTGATGAAGATATTAAATAACACTGCTAGCATAGATGCCTGATGGACCCCTCTTCATCTGGACATCGAGTCATTGACCACTACCCTATGGATGTGACCATCCAGCTAATTCTTTGAGGTGAGGCTGATGGGTCAGTAGTTCCCATGTTCATCTTTTCTGCCCTTTTTTTTCCAAAGTGGGTACAATGTGTCCCTTCTTCCCATCACTAGGGACTTCACCTGACTTCCAGGACTAATCATATATCATGGAGATTGGCTGGGCAACAACATCAGGCAATTCCGTCAGGACTCTCACATGCATCTCATAGACTTGTGTATTCCTCAGATGGTCACAAACCTTGTCTTCACTTACTGTCTTTGTGTCTAAGCTTTTTAAGCATGTTATTTTCAATAAAGTTCCTAATTCAAAATAAAGAGAAAAGTGGAAATTCTTCTAAAATAAGGTTTCAGTATCTGCCTTTGAGTCTAACAGAAAGTTTTCTTGGGACTAAGTCCATCTGAACAATTAGAACTATTTTACCCTTATGTAAAGAATACACCAAGATAAAGTACAAGCATTGTGATGCAGAGAAATTTCAGCAATTTAGAAGGGAAACTTGGATGTTCTGTACACAAGAGCCTTGGGTTTCATTTTACTTTATGCAGTGAGTTTGTCAGCAATTCAAGAGCTCTAATGCTCCCATAAGACCTGCAAAAACCTCATCCTGTTCAGAAAATGGAGTCACCAAAGCTATTATAAAGAAAATTATCTTACAAAAAACTTCATAGATTAAATTTGACCAGCCAAGGTTGTACATGCATATATGAAGACTTTTTTTTTTTTTTTTTAAACAAAAGAAACAAACAAGAAAAAAAAAGTTTTAGCTATTTTAGCTCATCTGAAGTTTTTAAGACTAGTGATATATGTTTAGAACACACAGTATTCTGGATTAACATGAAAGGTAAGTCCAGGGTACATTTTCCTAACTAAAGGGCATGAAAAAAACAACTAGTTCCATCCAACAGATTTAAAGATGATTTATACCAAGTGTACATTCATTAATTATCCTCTGAATTTGTTATAGTTGGAAGTATTGGCAGCTAAATCCTTGCCTATGAGTGCAACCTGCTCCAGTGCTTACTCACTTCCACTGTGAAATGTTTTTGTCTTTCTCATGCTTGGACCAGTGACTGTTGCCTCTTGTCCTTCCTCTGTGCCTCTCTGAGAGGACACTGACTCAGTATGGTATAATACTGCTTTAGTAAGTATGAAACTACAGTTAGGATTCACCTTTGTTTTCCCTTCTTCAGCCTAGACAACCCATTTAACTTAGTCATTCTTCATGTATTATATGTCTAAACCTTCTACATGGAATTAAGGAAGAGCAACTGATGTCATCTACGTGGATATGTGCAAAATGTTCAACACTGTCCTGTATGACATCTTGTTTTCTAATTGGAAAAGCATGGATTTGATAGATGAACCACTCGGTGGGTAAGGAATTGGCTGGATAGTTACAATCAAAGTGTTGTGACCAATGACTCAATGTCCAAGTGGAGGCAAGTGATGAGTGGTGTTCCTCAGGGATCGGTACTGGGACTAGTTGTGTTTAACATCTTTGTCATCCACATGGACAGTGGGATTGAGTGCACCCTTAGCAAGTTTGTGGACAACACCAAGCTGGGTGGTGCTGTCAACACACTGGAGGGAAGGGAGGGAAGGGAGGGAAGGGATGCCATCTTGAGATGATCAGAGGACTGGAACACCTCTCCCTACAAGGAAAGTCTGAGAGAATTTGTGTTGTTCTATCTGGAAAGGAAAAGGCTCCAGTCAAATATTATAGCAGCTTTCCAGTATCTGAACACATCCTACAAAAAACTGGGAGTGACTGTCTATAAGGGCTTGTAGTGATAGGATGAGATGTAATGGCTTCAAGATGGAAGAGGGTAGATTTAGATTAGAATTTAGGAAGAAGTTCTTCACTGTGAAGGTGGTGAGACACTGGAACAGGTTTCCCAGGGAAGTTATGAATGCTCCATCACTGGATGTGTTCAAGATGAGGTTTGATGGGGCTTTGAGTAACCTGGTCTAGGTTTCCTTGCCCATGGCAGAGGGACTGGAAATAAATGATCTTTAAGGTCCCTTCCAACCAAAACTATTCTATGATTTTGCTGTAATGACTTCAGTATTTTGATATATCCTTCCACTCTTTCTCTGTTCATAAAGTGCCAGTTAGGTTTCTGAATGCTTCCTTTTTATGCAGTCAGCTTCAAAACAGCAGTGAGAAAGGACTTTCAGGTTACCAGTTTAATTGAGAGACATTCACTGTCACAGTCACATATCCCTCTTCCCACTACTGCATATGTACACACACACAAACATGAACAAATCCATTGGCTCAGTTCCAGTCCTTTTTGTGGAGCATTATATACAGAAACTTGATAAGTCATGATCCAGACTGTGTTTTTTTAGGCAGAGGGAATATTCATCTGTTTACATATCCATTTTTCTCTGACATTAAATGAAGAATAATTTGTTCTTGAGTGAACCTTGGTATTTTGATCAATTTGCAGCAGAGTTACTCTCTTTTCTCTGCAGGACTTATTGAGATAATATATTTCAATATTTAAAGTAGAGGCAACACTGCATCATTTGTTTAGTTTGACATATTTATTTGCTGATGTAACTTTTGTATAAAAACATGTCATTAAAAAAGGTTACATAACTGCTGGTTTAAGGTTTATTGAATTTTTATGAAGCATATTTCACACGCAGGGCTACAATTTAAAAAAAAAAAAAGGACATAAATAAATAAATAAAATAGTAATTGCTGATTCCATAACTGGAGATAAAGCAAATTTTCTGTTTCGGAACCTCTTATTTATGGCTAGAGATGTGGCTTCCAGTCAAAAGGACCTCAGTGAGAATATACAACTAAGATTTAAACATCTTCCTGACTCTCCACAGTTTTGTTTTGCAGTTAATGAGTCTAACAGCCAAAAGTTTAGATTTAATCCATACCTCATGGAGCAGAGCAGAATCCAAACCTTCTGTCTGGGCTATTATGCATGTAGTATATACATCATTTGCCAAAACCTAAAAAGGTCTTCTGTCATGAAAAGTTCTCATCAGAAAGCCTTGGAAACATTACATGCATGGGCACTTTGTGTTTTCATCACAGTTTCAAATTAATTAGTGAGACTACTTCAAAAGCTTTAATCTAGGCTATGGTATTAAGAAACATGCATTAGACATTTCCTGTTTGCATTTCTACATAGCTTGTTTAAAGAGTTCTTTTACTTTCATCAAAGACTATTGAGGGCCTTAATGTACAATATTGACAGAGTAATAAAAATAGCAAATTATGTTTCTGGCTGTGTGCCAACTTCATTAAATTCTCAGTCATATCAAAAACAATATAGAGGACAAAGGAAAAACAACCTTATTCAAGCTTAATCAGGATTGCAACTAAAATATGATGAGGAATAACCAGTGTGTTCCTTTTCCACTAAACAATTGTCCCCGTATATATTCTGTACTTCCCTCTTCCTGGACTCATGTTAAAATCATTGCTGGAAACATTCTGCTTCCTCTAAGTTTGGTTGCCTAAATGTTTACATTTCTGAAATAATGTAATATATTTCATCTCTCAATTATAGTATTACAAGATCATACACTTTGAGCTATCAAGCATTAACTGTCTAAGAAAGTTTTAGTATTGAATCTGTTGTACACAGCAAAAAGCATCTTCAAGCATGACTTAACTTCTTCTAAAGAACATTTTGAAGTATGAAAACATGGGAGCAACTGAAAGACGAAATCTTTCAAATGGCACAGTTTGATGTAGAACCATCTATCAGACCAGGATAACTTGCAGAGGCAATATTTAAATTTCACTAAAGACTTCAGCTGAGGTTTCCTATGCTGGCTGTAAATATTAAATGAACAAATTAAAAGCATGTTCAATAGATATGAAATGAAGGAGAAATGCTAGTGTGGTACTGAAATTTTAGAAATGTCTGAGTGAAAATCAGTTCACTGTAGATAGGTGCTTTGGCTATAAAAAAAGTGTGTATTTTTTAATTCTTATCAGGCACTTATAATTATTTCTGCATATAAGCCATAGATAATATTTTATGCTCTATAAAGACATTTAGAAAAAATCAAAATATTGAGTGGACAACAGCCTAAATTATCCAGGAGATAACACAGAGGAAAATGTGTATTATTCAGGCTTGATTGCCTCAACTGTATGGTGCTATTTCACTCCTTATGTATTTTACAGCCTCATATTCCTTCTACTAAAACTTTTTCTTCTACAACTTTGCTCATTTCAGTCTTTGAAAATAATGCTTCTTAACCTTGAAGCTATTCATTAAAAATTTTAGAAACCTTATTTGAACCATTTACGGGGTCCAAAATTCCAAAATTCTTAAGAACATCAGCTGTACTTGACAAAGTGAGGAGAATACTTAGATCTTGACTTTGAGATGTCCCAGTTTTCATTTCATTAGATTCATTTGATAAGGAAAAGAATCTGTGTGGCTATAGAATAAAAACTTTCTGCTAAAAGATGCTTGCCAAACCCAGATTTACTCCATACTTAGAATATTAAAGAGAAGGGAAAGAAAAATCTCTTAAAGGTGGGGTTTTTTTGTTGTTGTTGTTTGGTTGGTTTTGTTTTGTTGTTGTTGCTGTTTTGTTTGAATTTTTTTAAAATCCACTAAGGGATTTAAGACATAATTAAGGTCTTCATTTTGGTAGGGCTTAAGCTTAAGGAGGGCATTCAACTGGTAGAATATTTCAAGATGACTTTATGAATATGTCTTTCTCATACCAGGGTTTCTTTTTTGAGTGTCTTAGGTTCATGTTCTGTCACACAGACTGGGAAACTGGTCAGAGCATGCCACAGTTGTAGATATCTTTAAAAATTTGGACAGATTGAGTTTTCTTAAATCTCATCCTGATAGAGTATTGGAAAATAGTTAATGATGGCAAACAGACCCAAGAACCTGGAATAATTTCTGCATTCTGGAATTAATAGTGTATTTTCCTATTGTATTTTGTAAAAAACAACCTCTTTGACCCTTATGTGGCAGCTGAGTAGGGATTTTAAGTAGACATATGCATTTAAACTTTCCTTTCAATATTGTTCTTTGTAGCCAGTCCCTTCTAGTTTAGCTTTTTTTTTTTTGCCTTTTTTGTTTGTTTTTTTTTTATGCTAATTGCCATAATTGCAGTGCAGTAGGGGTATCAGAAATGGTTTTGTGTTTAAATTATATTAAATTATATTTTAAGACATTAAAACTGAATTTTTTTC
>JANIJG010017005.1:0-28401 GCA_024611175.1 Megaceryle torquata
AAAAAAAAAAAAAAAAAAAAAAAAAAAAAAAAAAAAAAAAAAAAAAAAAAAAAAAAAAAAAAAAAAAAAAAAATCAATCAAGGTTTATTAAGTTTTACCTTAATTTTCAATAACATCAATAAAAGTAACAAGAAACCAAAACCTATTCCCATCCTAAAGGAATAACTTTTCTAATTAAGTAGCTAAAGCTACAATAAAAAAGTGAAAGTCATGCCTTATTCACCTCTTGCTGAGAATCTGAGAGTGCCTATAGGGCAACTGCCTTTGAATGCCTCAGTGATCGACACCACGACCCAGATTTTAATCAAATTCACAAACCACGCAAAACTATGCAAGGAGTGATCCTACCTAATATGGTATTTCCTTTTCCCAAGGTGTGACGCCCAGTATCCCGATTTCCAGAACCGGTAGCCATCCATTTCCTTACGGCTGTCGCAGAAAGGTGTGTATCCATAGGGAGCTCCGTTTAGATCTAGATCTCGGAGTTCTTTTAAGTCACTTCTCACAATCTAAACAAAAATTTATTTCTTTTTTAATTTAATCCTGGTTTTAAGGTGTTCATGGGAATGTAGTTACTGCAGTGACCTTTCCAAAGTTTAATTTTAATTAAAAAACAAAATAAAAAGGAGACATTACAATAATGGAGGATAGCTAAAGTATTCCACTGGAATTCCACCAAATTATTGTTCAAGGAAAAAAAATACATGTTTATTCCATAGCCATCTGTTGAACACATTTAATGAGTAAATGAAATAAAGCATGCAGAATATTTTTTAATGTATAATATATAATGGTGTTTCTGGTTGCCCAATATTAATTTCTTTCATGCAAGAATATAACTTTCAAGATCTACACAGCATCTCCTTTCTAAAAAATCTTTCCTATTTGTTACATTCACCTGGGCACTCAGAAGTAAAAGCAGCATTTAAAAATCTTTGTATCTAGTAGTAATGTACTTTTAATAATAGGTTATAAGGACACATTTACTTACTAATCAATCATTCTTCCATCAAACCCCACAAATTAATTTATCAGTGGTAAAAAAAGTTTTACTTGTTTCAGAGTACAGAGAAATCCAGAGAGCAGTTAGGACAGACAATCAGTACTGCTACTACTGTATTCAGATGAAACAGCAGAAAGCTGCAGTCTGCATTGCTACATCTAAATTTAATTTATTTTTAAGCTTTGGAAAAGGACCAAATTACATAATATTTCTTCTGAGGTTTTTAATAACCACATGATAGAATCTTCAATGTCTCCTCTGTTTGAGAAAGCATTTTACCTTTCAGTATGTTATACAATATTCATTTCTGAGTGAAAGACTGCATACAAATTTAAGAACAACAGAGAGAGGATTCATCCTCATCATCAGCTCAGACCCCTTCCATAGTGAATGGAAAAGCCCTTTCAGTATTATCTGAGAGACTGAGTAAGTCAAATGTGCCTTAGGTGAAATGCACCTTTAGATCATACATACTTCTCCAGGTGCCTTTCTCTCTTCAAGGGCATTTGAGTCAATTTAGGGCAATTCAGTCTGATGGGATTCTTAATTTCTACATGACTAAAGACAAGTGAAATAATTTAATTTCACATTCTTCATCTCTACTGGTTCTGCACACAGAACTTAGAAGACCAAAATTCGGATAAAATGGCCACAGGGAATGAAACTGGACCAATTTAAGCTCAAATTATTTCCTCATATGTTTATACAATGCTATTTTTTTCTTACCTGGTCAGCATCAACAAATATTATTTTATCCACAGCCAAAGGGAAAAGAACATCCAAAAAAAGTATTTTGTAGCCCCAGATAATCCTTTGTTTTTCTGTCTGTTGGTGAAGCCAGCGGGGCCACTTATACTGTACTAATTCATACTTAAAACCATACTTTTTAGCCATGTGAGGAATAACTTCCTGGAAGAACCACAAAACTATTAGTCACACAAGTACACGACACACAAGAACTTGGAAAAAGAGGGAATGCTGAAACATGGTTGCAGCTGTGCTGGCCTTACTGAGTGCATAAATTATTATTTTAGTGTGTTTCTTTAGTTCTAACAATATGTTCAGCTGAAATATTAAAAGCACTTCTTTCAAGCTTATAAAGACTATCAGAAGAGAATAAATTATGATAATATATAACTGGGCTTTGCATTCCAGAAAAGAAGAACCTTACACATGAGACTTAAAACTATTGGTATTTAATGCATGCAGAGATCCTTTCCAACTGTGAAAATTTAATTTGAATTATATAATTACTCAATTACAATAAAAAAAAAAAAAAAACAACAAACACAACAAACAACAACCTACTTAAAACCTTTAAGAAAGAATAATGAAAGGAAGGTGTTTCTCCTACCTTAAATGTTGGTGAGAGATAGTTTTTCAGAAACCAAAATTTAACTGGTGTTTTTGTATGACGTAGGACTGAAAGCATCATAATTCTGTGGAAATATAAGTCATATAGTAATATATAGTAAACAATAGCAAATATATATTAAATATAGTAATATATGGTAAATGAACAGATACACACAGGTCATTAAATTTCAACTGCACCTAAAAGGTGCTAAAACTTTGTAATTCTCTTTAATCCAGTTTAAGCAGAAATTACTATTTCTAATTAAAAGCTTTGAAGAGCATGTGTTCAAGACTGCTTTGAGGTGGATTTATTCAATCCAGATTGGCTAAGTGATAGGGGAACAATTTCAAAAGTGTTGTTAATACTTTGATGTGTTAACAAGTTGTGTTCCACAAGAAGTGCCTAACAGAATTCAAGTAACAGTTAATACCTTATATTAACTTGGCAACTGAGAGAACTTATTTTGGAAACATATTGGTTGAGTTTAATAGGCTGCTGAAATGAAAAACAATGGAAAGAGAAAGCATAGTTCAAATTAAGATCCTCTTCAGAAAACCCTTGATAACCGTAAAAATCGCTATTTGGGGTTAAACTTTTTTATTCACTATTGTAGCATTTGTTTGGTGTAACAAGACAGAAAAACAACACTTACAACCTTATAAGAGGTCAAGACTGCCTTAAAAATCAAGATATAATAAACATTAAAATAAGGTAAAAAAGCATGTAGAAACTTTTCAAATTAATATTTTCTCCTTTAAAATAAACAAGTCTTTCCCTTTATGAAGGTTGTTGTGGGCTGATGGAAAGAGAGATGTTCAAACTGTGTCAGACTACTAAGAAATAAAAATTAATACATACTAAATACTAGTTTCCAAATAAGTATGTGTGAAAGAATTGTGAAATTCCATTTTAGGAAATATGACTGAATCTCACACCTGTAGACAACTATTCAGTGATGTCAGAAAAGTAGCAGAGATGGTTGTGAACAGATCTGCAAGAATTCCTTCAAAGCAATCATTGCTTATTGAACACTGAGGCAAATAAGGCCATATGTGCACATAGTAGCATCCATAATTTGGACTAAACATAAATAGATGCAAGTCTAATGAAGCCACTGCTGTTATGTCTTTATAAAGAGAGACTGAACTTCCTCCTTTATGTTCACACTTTGCACGTGAACTCATAAAAGAGAGTGAGACCATTTTTCTCTCATCAAAGGATGTTTTTTTGAACATCTAGATGTTGAATCCCTTTGTTCTCAAACAATGACAAATTTGGTCTTCACTGTATAAAGCTTCTCTATGCTTTGACAATTCTTTCTTTACACCTTATTAAAAAAGTCAGTTTCTTTAAGCTGCTGCATATTAAACATTTACAGTATTCCTATGAAATTGTCATTTCCCTTTTAACTTTCCTTACCTTAAAAACCGTTCATATAAATGGCCTGAAGCAACTGAAAAAATGTTAAGAATATCACTTTTCTTTTCCTTCTCTTCTGTTGGAATTTCTTCAGAGACTCTAAGAAAAAAAAAAAAAAAGACTTACTACAGAAAGAAAACACCACTACATTACCATTAAGCCCATAAAGAATCAAAATTAAGAAAAAACAAGAAGAACAAAAGCCTTATCCTACAGTAATTGAATACACTTATATTCTACTCCCAGTGTACATGCCTATGATACCAAAAGCTTTTGGGAGCAACACCTCACATCCAGTCACAAGACAAATAATGACATAACTGCAGTCTCCAATATTTTCACCCAAACAGAACCCAAATTTGGTAAAAACTTTGATCAAAGCAAAAAATTAGAATCACACACAGACAAAATATCTTCAAATTGATTGTTTTTAAAATCAGCAACAGTTCTTTTTCAAGTCTCATCCAGATACATTCTACATTACAAGGTACTTGAGATACAAGAGGCCTTGCTGGGAGAGATGATGAAGCTGAAACAGAAGTCAGTCCTGGATCTACCAAAAAATGTGTGTTGAGGATTAAGTGGGGTCAGCTGTGCACTAGATAAAGTAGAACTGCTACACCTTTTCTTTAATCTCTTTGTCTGTCTTTGTGACTGACAACCATTGCCAAGGCTACTGAAAATGGAAGAAAACCTTTTTGGAGTCTTGTAGCAGTTGTTTTGAGGCCAGAAAGACTTCGGCAGTATGGAAAAAACAGTGGCAAAAAACCCCACATTCTCCTTCAATCCCTCATACTGACATTATCCCTTTCTTACTGGCTGAACTGTAGTCCTAAAATGTTCTCCTGAACAATGGAGGAGTCAGACTTTACATTCAGTAAATCTTGAATACTTTAAGGTACTTAAGGACAAAGCTACTGCAATGTCATTTTTCTTTCAGGCCAAAGAGATTTATGATTAGTTGTATTAAGTTCTTTACTCAATCAAATCATTAGCCCTGAACTGCTTATTTCAGAAAGCATTACTTTCAGTTCCTTGCCTTTGCAATTGTATAGCCATGACAGCTTAGCACTTGGTAGTGTACTACAGAAAAAACTGTGCTGGAAATCAGACTTTCTGAGAGCAAACATGTCTATTTCCTACAGAGTGGATGAAGCCAAGTAGGGAAACAGTGTATTGCAAATTAAGTCCCTGTCCCCAACAGCCTTGAAGATCCAGAAAAGGAATTATCATCATCTTGAAAGCGTGGATCAATTTATTGCATTACCAGCATTCCAGATTGAAGTCCCATGCTCATTCTTCTTTGACATTAAGAAATCAAATAATCGGGGATTCACTTAAGTATTTCTGCCAGTTCCCCAGTGTTTAAACTTGAGAACATTCTCTGTTTGAGATGTTCCTCATGAAAAAGGTCTCTGAAGTGTTACAAGGAAAGAATGCTCGGAGAGCATCCTGGCCACTGGTTCTACAGTATGTTGGCCAAGGGCTATCTGATTTAAATGCTCTAGAAAGGAAAATTAACATCTCTTGGAAACTGATACAACACCCCATGTTCTGATCCACAGCACTTAGATACTAGTCTATTAACATAGCTCTAAAATTCTTTTCCTAAGAAAAGATGAAACATCCTTTTTTGCCTTTATCTTATTCTCAAAAATTATGTAACAAGTTCATAGGAATTTGTATCTTATTAATAAAAACTAAATTCAATTTAAAAAAAGCCAGCCTGATCCACACACCATCCACAGAAACATAATCATGAGCAATGGAAACCAAAATTTTACAGTGGTATACAGCAACTTATAAATACTACGTTATTAGGGCCAGATGTAAAGCTTCAAACTTTTATTACAATTATTTATAGAACTGAAACTAATATAAAAGGTATTTTATTGACAAATAGAAAAGTACTTCATGAGCTTTCATAAATTATGTCTAGCAGCAGACAAGCAGCATTTTAACCTACTTTTTGATATTCAGTTTCATATATGTAAGCACCACATTACTGGCTGAGATTTTCACATTGTGATTGATTCCCTGCCCCAACAAAATAAAATTAATGCCAATGAAGAAAATGAACAGGAGCTAGAAATTCAAAGGAGGGAAGGAGAAGAAAATAAATGGAGATGTACAAGACACTATAGCTTATCCTTTCCTTCCCCACCCTCTTTATTTACATTAAAAATCCCTCAGGGAGCCTTTTCATATATTTGTATCACTAGCAAGTAAAAACCACTTGCTTGCTGTGAGTAATAAACATGTTTTGGCACGTTAAAGTACAAGCAAATAATGCATCACCGTGTAACCGATTCCCAATGTCCTTTTTTTCCAGATTTTCCATCAGTAAGGAGCTCTTCGTTCACTTTTTCAGGCTTTTTCTGTACCTAGTCATTAAAATAAATGTATTTGTATAATTTGGGAAGTGAGCTGGTAACAATAAGTACTTCAGTTGTGATATCTAATTATGGTGTACTTAATGGCTAGAGCTGGACCAATACCGTACCAATTTCTATTTCAGTAAAATACTCAACTGCATTAAACTGCAGAGCAAAAAATGGACTTTCATACTTTTAAACTATGTACAGAACTTACTGTAATAAGAAGAAAAATAATCAATTATGAAAAATTAAATGGGGATTAAGAATTCAAATAGCATGTTCAAGACTTCTTTATGCAAACAGTAACTAAGTGTAAAGAATCATCTCACATTTTATTCCCTCATGAGAGGGTGATCCAGCCACTACCTGGCAGAAGAAGGGTGGCAGGGTGTCACACCATGCATGGAACTTACCTGAAGGGGAACTGTGATTCTCATAAGCCCTTCACGAGGAGAAAACAATAAATCTGTTGCTGAAACATAAGTTCTCCCATCCAACTCTGCTGTCTTACCCAGATGCTTTAATAAAGGCTCCAAATTAATTTTGTTTGCTGACCTTAATTTGCTTGATTAAAAGAAGCCCAGTTGTTTTTTGAAAGCCAAGTAGTTTCTCAAACATTAAGTGTTTGAACATACTTGGTTATAACCGTATTAGTTTCACGTGCTTATACTGCCGAGCGAACACTTGCACATTTCTGTGGACACCAAATCCTACACCTTTGTAAGCTGGGGCTCTGAAGCCACCCCCAAGGTATCGCTGAAGGGATTCTACATTTCAGTTGAATGACAGAGCTTACATATTCTAGCTATAAGCTTACTACATACCACCTTTCACATAGATTTCTCCTATTTTGACCCAAATGGCACCTTTTACCCTTTCTCTGTGATTGAAAGGCAGGCTTGATGTGCTCCCGAGTTTTATACATTCTCTCCAGGTTCTGGAAACTTTCAGTTACAGGACTGGGGAAGAGACTCATATGTGGTTTTTAAAATTCGTTTTGTCATGTTTACATCATTCTCTCTCCTCCTCAGATATAACGTACCAAGGACAACTACACAACATGTTATTTACAACATAGGGGAAATCATGTAATACTGTGAGATTTTTCTCATTAATCATAAAATCATAGAATGGTAGAGGTTGGAAGGGACCTCTAGAGATCACGGAGTCCAACTCCCCTGACAAAGCAGGATCACCCAGGATATGTCGCACAGGAACACATCCAGACTGGTTTTGGAAGTCTCCAGAGAAGGAGACTCCACAACCTCTCTGGGCAGCCTGTTCCAGTGCTCTGTTGCCCTCACAGTGAAAAAGTTCCTCCTTAATACACCTTGTGTTTCATTTTTCTGATACATCTTTAAGAATTAAAGTAATGTAATTTCATTTACACAAATATGGGAGCTTAGTGTAGAATTCAACATACCTAACTTTAACTTCCACTCTGGTATCTGGACTTCATGTAAAATTCCTACCCAGTCACAGAACAGAACTGGATGTCTCAAGAAGTGGTCATCCCCTTGGTTTAAGTACACGAGCTGAGATGAGCAGTCCTTCGGACCGTCTCATTCTACTAAGCAGAGAGGGAGTTGAAGACGCCTAGACTACACTCAAGACACCTCAAGCTAGATGAGATAAATCCTATGTTACTCACATGGATGTATTATTTTAACAGCTATTTAACAATCTCCCATGCAATTAGTATAATCTGATTGGATCAAATTAACTACATTAATTAGCACACCCTCCTCCATTTAATTATACAAAATCTATATGATATATTTCAGTATATATCTTCCAATTAAATATAGGCTAAGACATGTAAGCATTAGTCATATGTCACATAAGGAAATACTGCAGACAAAAAAATGTTATCTCTTTACATACTTGGACTTTGATAATTTTGCTTCTGAAGCTGTTTAGTACCACGATAACATCTGTCAGGTCAGCTACAGAATCTGTTCCTTCATGGCTGTGAGGAGGGGAAAAAAAAAACCAAACAAACAAGGTAAAAATGTACTGGCTCATTAAAACATGCATTATTAACTGTGTTTAATTGGCATATAAGGTTTAGAATTGCTGATATTTATAGAAATAATTTTTTTTCACTTGCACCTGATTACACCTTAACTTCAGAAACTCTCTGAGTTTTACGCATCACTAGACATTGTTCACAATGGTAGCTGTCACTTATTTGGATTTTCACGGGTAATTTTATCAACCGATGAAAGCATGCAGCAATCTAGAGCTGAATACACTACTGTTTTACACAGGTATATATTACATTCAAATGCTAAACTATATTTTATTTTTCAAATATGGAAAACACCTTAGAAATGGCCGTGTGATGGCATTAAATGTACTCTGAAAATAAATCTGCTCTAAGAAGCCTAGGGAAAGCTTCATCACAGTGCTGAGAGAGTAAAGATTGGCTTTCAGCTGATTGGTTTTGGTAACTGTACCTGTGAAGACAACTGTGCAAGGCACCACATGAACGTCTGCTCAACTGAACACCAGTTTAAAGCCATTCAGGCATCTCAAAACTGTGCTGCAGTCCACAGAGTAACAAGTATGAGAGATGCTGCCATCACTGTGATACAGCATAACAACATAATTGGCAAGTTTTATAGTTTCTATACCTCAATACCCCACATCTTTTTCCTTCATTCATTTCTGTCCTTTAACAGCATTATGAAGTTTCCTCTTGCTAAGGCTATGTACATAAATAAATGAGTTTAAGAAAGTAATCTGCTAGCCTTTAGGCTTGATTTTTTTTTTTTAATTTTTTTTTTTTTTTGGCCTAGAAAACAGAAATATTTAAATCTTATTTCAATCTGTTGCATACTACTTACCTAAAAATGACAGCATTTTATATAGTATTTCTGAATTTTCTATTTAGGCACATTTTCAAGAAATGTATTATGATTACTAAGTTTCATGGAGATGGCTGGTTCTTGCATGAAACAATGTTCAGGATTATCTTAACTTTTCTTCTCTCTGACTTAGCTTCATCTTCACTCTTCTAAATTACTGCATACATGAACCCTCGGCCAAGAATTCTCTTTATCAGAGGAATGTACACTACTCAATATAAAAGGACATAGATCTCCGTTTTAAATAAAGTGTGTCATTAAAAAGCTCTCAAATAGTAAAACTAGAGCCAAACACAAACTGCTGGTAGCAGACATGGCAGCATCTGGCACAGTGTTCCCATTTTGCACTCGGTTTTTATACAGTCAAAATTTTCTCTGTCATTCACTCAGTTACCTCAAAATCCCTACATCGTGAATTCTGTAGCTAGCTCTGCCGATGAAGATGGTTTTTCCCAAGTCTTTACAACATTCTCAAAGTGTTTGCTTTGGCTGTAAATTTAAAAACATTGCTTTCTCTCCCTGAACCTCTTCTGTGGATCCCTCAGTGTCAGGTCCATCTTTACCAAGTACCAATTGTTTTACTCTGCACAGCCCTCGGTGTGATGAATTTCTGTTCCAGTATGAACAATGTACTAAAAATAGTGATAGTCAGCATTAGTTAGCTTGGACACTTTAACGCTGGTCTCAAGATCCAAGTTATCTGTTTCTCCATCCACATCTTTGTATATTTCCTACTGTTACACTATGGTAACTTCTTTTCCTGTTAGAGCACTTAATTTCAATTCCTAGTCACCCAACTACGTGCCCAATGACTAGGTACAGACTAGAATATCCACTGTAGTGAAATAGGCAGATATTTCTCTAAAAGAAAATTGAGTCCATTGTACTGTTCTCTAATTTTTAATCAGTGTGCTGAATCTTATACAGGACCTCTCGTCTTCTCTCTGTTTCTATTCAGCTTGTTGTGATTTTATTCGTGTAATAGCTGCACATTTCAAATGAGCAATCATGTGAATAAGGTTTTAAATGTGACCTGGTGTTTGGAAGAACTGGGATCATAATTTATGATCCCTTAACAAAACCAGTAAGAATTTTGTGTTTTGTCCAAAAGGTACCGAATGCTTTTAGTATAACTTAGTTTGTATACTCACTGAAAGTAGACACAACTTCCTTTTTAAATCCAAGCAAAATGTCTGGCACACTGTCAGGACTGTTAAAATATTTAACAATAACTACTTTACTGTTATGTAACTGTTTTACAAAACTGAACATGTCCAGCAGACTACACACACGACAGCTTTAAAATGTTTCAAAACACCTAGGTATTTTTAACATAAATACCAATAAATATTAATATAATTTTCCATATGGAGAACAAAACATTCAAGTTCAACAGAAACCCTTTGAAATCTCAAAAGAAAGAAAGAAAGAAAAAACTCCTTGCCCAAATTATAGAAGACAGAACTTTCAGTTAAGCATCCTGCATACCATGAAAATATAATAAATTATATCTACCTGTCTTTTTTAAAAATTCAGTATTCAGCAGGAGCTTATATATACACGTATATCTTTATCTCTAAAGTATTTGCTGCAGAGCCTTATCTTGCAAAACCTACCTGTTTTCATAGCAACATCACAAAATCAAAGTTCCAGTCATAAGCAGTGCTTAGACCGTTGCCGAGTATACCTATTTTCATCTTACTAATACTCATAGAATCATAGAATCAATTCAGTTGGAAAAGACCTTTAGATCATTGTGTCCAACCATTAACCTAACATTGCCAAGCCCACCACTAAACCATGTTACTAAGCACTACATCTATGAGGCTTTTAAACACCTTCAGGGATGGTGACTCCACCACCTCCCTGGGTAGCCTGCTCCAGTGCTTCGCAGCCCTTTCAGGGAAGACATTTTTCCTCATGTCCAACCTAAACATCCGCTGGTCCAACTTCAGGCCATCTCCTCTTATTACATGTTACTTGGGAAGAAGAGACTGGCACCCACACCTCTCTACAACCTCCTTTCAGGTACTTGTGGAGGGAGATAAGGTCTTCCCTCAGCCTTCTTTTCTCCAGGCTAAACAACCCCAGTTACCTCAGCCACTCCTCTTGCGCTCTAGGCCCTTCACCAGCTTCATTGCCCTTCTTTGACCTGCTCCAGCACCTCAATGTCCTTCTTTAGAGAGCGGCCAAACCTGAACACAGTATCTGAGGTGCAGCCTCACCAGTGCCAAGTGCACACTATCTTTGATGCAGACCAGGATACCATTGGCCTTCTTGGCCACCTGGGCACACTGCTGGCTCGTGTTCAGGTGGCTGTTGATCAATTGCTATTCACAGTAATTTATTAATAACAAATTGGTTTACAAATGTGATTGCTTCAAAACAATGATCCTGGTTAGAAGCAGTAGGAAATAAGCTTGCTTCTTTTTTTTTCTCCCCAAAAACTGTGTACTTACATAAAATTACTTGCATGTGCATTCGATGCTACTATAAGAGAAGCAAATACATACTAGAGGTGTGAAATACATTGTAAATTCAGAATCTTCTATTACTCATAAAACTTCTGTTACAATGTACAGGCCTGGGCTTCAAAGAAAGCAAGTTCATCAGGAGTGGATATGACCAGTATACAAGGACAGAGAATATCCTGCAATACATCTTGGCAAAATTGCATCCTCTCAAATAGTTGAGTTCTGATTGCAATTTGATACAGTTAATACTGAATTAAGAATAAAAAATATCAAAGACCCTGGTATAGCATCCCAAACATACTTCAGTTGTTGTACTCTAAGCCTACAGTTTGTAGTAAAGAAATGAAGTAACATTTATTTTTTAGATTCTTTGTCAAGTATTAATTTTTACATAACTTTGTTGATCTCACTTAAGCTCATTTGTATTCTTAGTGAAAATCAATAATCTTAAAAATCACCAGATGATTTAAGTTTTGATCCAGCCTAGAATGTAGGATGGTTCTGGTTCACTTTGTTTCATTTTTAAATTCAACTACATTATTGTTTTTAACGATGATACCTTTCATGAACCACTTTATGTATCTTAAAAACTGAATGTTAAATTAGACAAAAATGATATAGCTACATTTTGTGGAGATTAAGTGAACTTCTTAGAATAAAGACTATGTTTTTCCAACCTGTTGCAAGTGGTTTTGGAAAAAAATGAGAATTGCAAATAAATAGAATGAGCCTAAGAGCTGTTAACATTTCTTCCTTTGACACTGAAATTCATGCATCAACTAACTATTGAAAACAGCAAAGATGTTCATCAATTACTTATTTTTTTAATTGTAGCTGATGACTAAACATCATATTGAACTATGTGTTCCTGAACTCAGAGTGATAATAAATATTTAGTAAGAAATAGACCTGTTTCAGCCCACAGAACTACAGGGAGGGAAGAAAAAAAAAGAACTGATGCTGAAATACAATAAAATGATAAAACAATATTGTTCTTCTAAAAGGGATCTGATCCAAAGCTTCAAGAGGAAGCTCCATGTATGCTACAGAGCTGTGTTGGTATGTAAAACATGAGACAAAGATGATTCTTCCAAGGAATAGGTAGAATGATGGCTAAAAGATATTCCTTATACGAAAATCGACCACGGAAATTACAGATCTATAATCCATGTAGGTGACAACTAAATGCCAGTTCGTGGAGTACAACGTGACTCCTCTCCATCCACAGGGGTTTCTCCCAGGCAGGGGAAACTGGATGCACTCAACATGCAGCCAGGGTACACAGCTGAAGGCTGCTTCTATATCCTAAAGTGAAGGTGTAACCACAGTGATTCTTAAATGACTCAGATGACAAAGAAACACTCAGAATTAATAGAAGAAAAAAAGCCTAGAGATGAAATGAATATAATACTCCTGTTAAAAAAAGATTCCACCCCTCAATAACACTTCATTCAGAGAGGGCCTCAGGGCTGTACAAAAATTATGAGTGGGCAATTCATGGCATTTCCTCCAGCTCATCAAGACACTGCTGGAGCTCTAGCAGTACTCCACCAGTCTGGAGCATCACATTTAACATGTGAAGTATGCTGGGAATGCCAGAATATTAATCAACAAAACCATGAGTGACATTTCTACAGAATTTGGTGCAAGCAGTTGCATGGTAACGTGAACTATGCTTGGAATTGTCAGGGCAACTGTCTGGTAGCTGAGCTGTAGTAAGAGACCTTGCCAGCATCAAGTCTAGCTGAGCAGCTTTGGCTTATTATGCATTAACATATCCAAATGCCTTCAAGAACACGTGGAGCAATCGAACAACACTTTACACTATCAGGAAATAAGGTATCTCCTATAAGTTTTAAATCATCATTTAATTCTTATTCTATTTTTTCATGTTAATTTTGCTTATTTTCCTTCAGTAATGTCAGCTCTTCCAAAATACTTTCAAACACATTTAGTATGTTTGCAAAAGATGGATTAATACGTACGAAAAAACCTGATAAATCTCTTCAGATCTTCCTTTACGCAATCGCAGTGTCCAAGCACCTGGATTTGCTTTCATCTGAAAATACCCCTAAGAAAAGTAGGAAAGAAAGTCACATTTTCTGTCAGCATTTAAGAATTAACCACGCACACATACAACCCTCCATTATCCAACATTTGGTACTGCAGCCAATGTTAGCAACCATTACCTACTGTCAGTCTAGCCCTGAAAGTAATATGGCAGTGATGCAACCAAGTATCACCTTTCCTGCATGTCCGTATTAATGCCTTCTAGGGGTCCTTTTGTTTCTAGCTGAATTTGAGCTGTGTACAAAATCCCCACCTAGAACAGTAAGTAAGCGAGCAGTAAAGATATAAATTATTTAACTGACCCGAAATTGAAAATTTTCTTTGAAACATAAACATTTTTTCTGGAATGATTTTTCAAGACAACACAGCTCCTTCCCAATTTAGGAACACTGCATACAGCTATCACCATGTGAAAGCAAGCTCTGAAATGTGAAGAATCATCAAAAGTCTAATCACACCAGACACCATCTACTGTCGAATAAAAATAAAAGACTCACAGTTTATTAAGCATTTTACTCTTTGTGATATAGTATTTACAGAAAGTAGCAGATAAGTAACTGATCTCTGCATCAAAATTTATCTTTCCCTATCAAATTGCCTTAGCCAATAGAAAATAAATCTTTTGCTTTGGAAATCACAAGATCTTCTGCCAGTATCTGAAGGGGGCCTACAAGAAGGCTGAGGAGGGACTTTTTACAAAGGTCTGTAGTGATAGAATGAGGTGCAATGGTTTGAAACTGGAAGGGGGTAGATGTAGATTGGAAATCAGAAGGAAATTCTTCACTCTGAAGGTGGTGAGATACTGGAACAGACTGCCCAGGGAAGCTGTGGATGCTTCATCATTGGGCGTGTTCAAATCCAGGTTGGATGGGGCCTTGAGCAACATGATCTAGTGGGAGGTGTCCCTGCCATGGCAAGGGGGTTGGAACTAGGTAATTTTTAAGGTCCCTTCCAACTCAAGCCATTCTTTGATTCTGTTCTACAGCCTGCTAAAACCAAACATAATTACTTTGGATGAGCAGAGGAATTCTCAGGTATGGATTTGTTCCGCTTAACTTTAAGCACTTAATTGAAGCATCTAAACTAGGAACCCTCTTTTCTCTGTGACATTATGTAACAAAAATGGTTATTTTAATCTGAACGTGATTCAAACCTTATCTTTATTGCTGGAATCTCCATCTGAATCTACCTACCTCCTACCATCTAAGTAAGGCAATTAGATGCCGAGTTTAGGCACTTCAGGTAAGGATCTGAATCACAGGCTATATCCAAACCAACATCAGAAGAGGAGGGGGGGAAAGCTCAGCAAATTAGTAATGCACATCTTCTCTTGTAGGTGGTCTCAAGTCCAGGATACTACTGTTACTTTAAACATTACAAGCTTGCAACACAGAGAAAGGCATTTAAAGGACAACAAGCTCATAAAGAATACCTATGGAGAGTGTGCAATTGTAATGACTATTTCTGCACTTAATACTTACCAGGTTGGCCATCACAATTGTATCAACCATGACAGGATTATTCTTTGTGCCCAGAGTGAACTGTAACCCTCGAGGAGGTTGTCCAGTTGTCACATCAAAGCAATGTCCTTCAAGCAATATATATTCTAGTTCATATTCTGCTATAGCTGTCCCTTTTGTCTGTAGAAGGAACATTTCATCAGTAAGTTATGTCATTTAACTCCGTGGGAAAAGCAGCATATGACAAGAACAAACATATGAGGGACTTATCTCACCTAAATTAAACTGCCCAAAAAAAGAGAAAGGCCCTTCCAGAAGGAATTTAATTACATTTTAAAGCAGGTGTCCAAGGTAAAGAAGAATAATCACTGTTTGGAGGAACCTTCTCTCCATTGACTGTTGAGGAAGCTGAAGTATATCAATTTTGGTAAAGTAAATCCCAACCTTTATTTTCATAATACACCTTCCAAATACACAGCTTTGGTGGATTAAACAACCTCAATATTTTGCATAGGTTTAGTGCCTGAAACACATCTAGTGTTTTAGATAAGAGGGATTAAAAATATAATAAAAAAAAAAAGTGAACTGAAAAAAGGTCAAATATATTATAATTTATATTAATAAATAGCAATATCTTCAGGTTTATTTGAAGGTTTACCTACATTAAACTATTACTGCAAAAAAAATTTACAAAATAGAGACATAGAAAGCTAGCACACAGAATTCCTTAATTGCTTTATTTTTATCTAAAAGAGGAGTATTTCCATAATCATTACAAAGCTCAACACAGCAAATAAATTGCTTTTACTTGGATTCTGAATTCTGATTTTTAAATTTTTCTGTTTTCTTTTAACACTTGGGGTTCTTTAAAGTAAGAGAGAATGAAAAAGATGATGAAAATAAAAATGGTAAAATACTGACCAAATAAGCAATTACCAAAGAAATAATTTCTGGAAAACAAAAGACAAAAATACCACAAGATTTCCATTTTCCTCCTGAGGAAGAAGGTCCAACACAAATTTTACAATGTTTCTCAACTATTACTTACGTCCTGTAAACGAATGTTATCAAGATCACAAGAACTGTTTACTGCTTCAACCAACCAGCTTTCAGGAGTGATCATATTTAGAGTCAAAAGGGGCGATTCTGGCAATTCTAGAAATTTTGCCACAGGTTCAGAAGGAAGGTGTTTGTTGATCCCATAAGTTAATTCTGGTTCCAGAACAAAACGATAGAAGCTGTTGAAAAAGAAGTTTTCAAAAAATTAAATTTACTGAAGCATAAAGCTCCAAACATTAAGTTCTTATAAAATACTTAAAAACCATAGTGAATGTTTACCAAATTAATGATGTTTGCAGGCACAATAGCTCCCTTTTCGTTAGGAATACCATCAGAAAATACCTACAGCATCTCAAATGGGCTGGTAGATGAACACAGATCTATATTAGCTTCTAATATTTTTTTTTTCAGTGAAAATGCATAGTTCTCATTAACATTCTTAATGTCCAGGAAGGCAAATACCCAGAAGGTGCATCTATACATCTTGGCTGTGAACTGCCTTGAATTCTCAGAATCAGAATCACTAAACTAAGCAAAAGGACTAATCTCTGCTGGAAGAAAAGTGTCTTTGGGAATAGTTTCTGACACTAGGAGCAGCAAAGACAGAGAGTAAAACATAAGTCTCTCTATTACCCTTTATTATTACCATTTATTCCATATGTAAAATCCTTGTGACAACAAAGTAATGATGATTTTCTTCCTTCCTCTACTGATATTCAATAAAATGCAAAGAATCAGAACAGAAAAAGAAAAGCACTGAAGATAGAGTGAAAGCAGCAAGCAGAGCGCTTCACCTGGAAACAATAAAAAGGGGGTGGGGGACAATTTAATCAGTATAAAAAGTGCCTCCTGCCCCCATCACAAGAAACACAATTCTTACAAAGTATTTGGGCTAGTGTATCAATGCATTTCATATGAAACCACTGCTGTAAAAAAAGCCATGACCTGTCTGTATGGCAGATCATAGAATGGTTGAGTTGGAAGGGATCTTTAAAGATCATATAGTCTACCCGTCCTTCCATGGGCTAGGACATCTTCCACTAGATCAGGCTGCTCAAAGCCCCATCCATTCTGGCTGTGAACACTTCCAGGGAGGGGGCATCCACAACTTCTCTAAACTATGCCAATAAACTTCCTCCTTTCAGCTTTCCCAAGCACAGGGAAAGAACCAGGCTCTAAGACCTGCAAAGTGCAGGCCACCATCTCTCTCACAATAAGGTGCAAGATCTGCCAAAGGAATGGCAGTGCTTAAATCTTTCTCTTACAGGGAAAGGAATTCTCTCTGGGGAGTTTACTTCACTATAAATGTCTGTAACTGAAATAGTGAACCCTGGTCCTTAGAGTCAGTGAAAAGCATCTTCAGTTTAAGGTAGGCACTTGCAGGGTGTAACATTCTTAATGGATTACAAAGAGATCTCATATGCAGACTGTATATTTACTCAGATTAAGTTCAGCATACTCAATGTATAAAATTCATTACACAGTAACTGGGCTGTGAGAAGGGACCGAGTTAGGCAGAAAAAAAATCTCTTTCCATTAAGTTTCCACAGGCATGAAAAGATTCTCCACTGATTTCTCTAATAATTGCTTATGGGACGTACATTTGATGGACTAGATCATTCCCTTGTGATCTCATTCTTGACACCTTAGAATTAGAACTCTTCTCTAGACAAATGCAAACTGCTTTGGTAACGTTCAACTTACATTTGAAGAAAATAACCAATGCAGCAATCCAATCCAGAAACACAAACCGTTCTTTATTTTTTAAAGGAATATATGATGTTAAGGCTGTCTTTTCCAAACCAAGCAAATTCATATATTCCTAAGAAAAGCTATAAGCTACCTACCTCTTAAGTGGCACTTCTGACAGCTTAGATCTGCAGTTCAAAAACAACCTGAGTTTCACATTGATAATGTCTTTGAGAACCTACAGAGGAAAAAAAAAGTATAAAAAATGGTTCTTGTTAATCAAACTTTGTAAAAAGCTAAAGTTATCCTTTCAACATCCTGTCATTTCTCAAGCTTCACTAGAAATCTCAAACATTTTAAAGTTCTAAATATATTTGTGTATTAAGGGATATGTCAGATATTCCAAATAAAGATCTGACCTTTTCTAAAACTGCATGATTTAGCACATGATATTCTTCATAGTCAGAATGTTAATGCTTTCCTCTAGTGATGCAGTTTTTTAAAGAGCAGCTATCCCCATTTTCCAATGCTTGAGTAAATTAAATGATCACCTTTCTAATACTATGCTTTCTAAAAGATTTTAAAACACTTCAGAATTTGTAAGTATAGCGCAATAACCAACCTTAACATGATGACTTTCATTTTTATTAAAGTTGATGTACACAGTAAATTATTGGATTTAGTAAAGGTCAGAAAATTATTTTAACACTTAATTACAAAGTTGCTGACAGTGCACTCTGTTCCCTCATCCAGGTCGCTGACGAACATATTGAATGGTACTGGTCCCAGTACCGACCCTTGAGGGACTCCACTAGACACAGGCCTCCAACCAGACTCTGTCCCACTGACCACAACTCTCTGCCTTCTATCCTTCAACCAGTTCACAGTCCACCTCACCACCCAATCATCCAGACCACACAATTTAAACTGGAAATGACAAATAAGACAAGAATGCATTATCTCTGTGTTTTCCAGCAATACACCTTCTGGAATACTGAATATGGTTCTCTTACTTGGGGCTTATGAGGACACCAAAAGCCAGGGCATTCAAGTCAATATATGAAAATTATTACAAGACTGGAAAGCTTTTTTTTATAGCACAGTATTTAAGAGTTCAGCCTGTTTAAGAAAATGCAATGAAAAGCAGGGAAGTTCTGTTCAAGGAATATTTCAAGGTGTAACAAATGGCTGCATTACTTTACCTGTCTTGAAAATAATTTAAATCCAAATTTTCTTTTATACATGCAGTCACCTTACAAAATACTCACTGTTCTTTACCACAACTCATCTGAAAAGCATTAACTCACTACACTAGGATTATTCAACCAATCACTTGGAATTCTTTGTGGACATCACCATAATACAACACATCTATAGTGAAAAAAATCTTTTATACTGGAATCTTCAACACAACTGTCAAAACAATGAGAATATGGAAGCTTACAGTATGGAGCTAAATAAAATTCTGCAATTCCAAGTCTGATTTTAACAGTCAGGTTCATTAGCCACTGGAAAAACTCAATAGGAGCTGTAATCTGTAGTCAACCTCTGGATAGTATTTATATCAGGAATAGATTAAAAAAAAAAAATTCTGCTTGAAATGCAAATTGGTAAAAAGAAGTCCTGTGACCTGTGGTACATAGGAAATCAGATTAGATTATCAAAAGGTGCTCCTTTGGAGATTCCTATCACTTTAAGGATGGAAGAAGAATTTCTCTCTGAAGACAGAATGAACGAAGAAAAAAGGCTAAAGATAATGGACAGGTCGAAAGGGAACATTTGGGTTTTCTCTCTAACATTTTGAGTTCTTTGACAGTTACAGGAACAAGAAAAAAAAAAGATGATCCTATGTGTTATATACTGCTGGCACAAAGGAGGCCAGGGGACATGTAGTTTGTTCAGTGGCATCATGTATAATAGTTTTTCATGTGGTTTTGGTGAAACATGAGAAAAAAAAACAAACAAACAAAAAAACAAACAACAAAACCCTCTTCAATTTTGTCCTCATTTTTAGAAGAAGGAATTTCTACTTTTTTCACATCACTTTAGGGACCACCTTCATAACCTTAGGACTAGTTAGCAGGTCCATGTATTCTGCTGAGAACTGATGTGGTCCAACCCTGGTCAAGTTATGGCTAGTATTTAAACATCTCCTATAGGCAGTGACTGCTGTCTTGTCTGAAAGTGTTCGACGCTTAAGTCTATAACAAAACTTTTTGAAGAGGGAAAACATGGGTTATATGGAAAGTTCTACTTAACTCCCTCTGGAGAGGACACAGAGTAGTTCTTGTGATACAACCCAGTATATCTTTTAAAAACAGATAAAAGCTTTGGCTCTGTTCTCATTCATGCTCTGACTCGTATCTTGCCTCTGTCCTTAAATTTCCACTTTCTTAGATTAAGCAGTAAAGTGTAGATTACAGTTTACCTATAGGTCTTTACACTCAATTCAATTTTTTTGTTTATATGTAAAAAAGCAAACAAAACCCCAAAACAAGAACAAACAAAACAATAATAATAAAATAACCCACACCACAAAAAACCAAAACAAACCCAAAGCAAAACAAAACAAAAACACCCCAAACACCAAACCAAGAGATTTAATAGCATGCTTTCACCAGGGTAAAAAAAAATCATTATGTGGACATATTCAGCATGGACTGGTACAAGAACCATGTGTTTTGCTGTGGTAGTTACAGAATCACAGAATGACAGGGGTTGGAAGGGACCTCTGGAGATCATCGAGTCCAACCCCAGCTGCTAGACCAGGTTCACCTAGAGCAGGTTGCACAGGAACATGTCCAGGTGAGTTTTGAATGTCTCCAGATACAGAGACTCCATCACTTCTCTGGGCAGCCTGTGCCAGTGCTCTGCAACCCTCAAAGTAAGGAAGTTCCTCCTCATGTCCAGATGGAACTTCACAAACTACAGGTTTGTGCCTGCTACTGGGCACCACTGAAAAAAGACTAGCCCCAGTCTTCTTTGTTACTGTGCACATTTTGCACAATTAATAGCTACCATCCCAACATACTGGCCACTAATCCAATGATGTTATTCAAAAGAAGATCTAATTATATCTCAGTGCTTAAAATTTACAGTATTTCAGTCACTTATATATAGCAAGATAAGCAGAAAGGCTTCCATCTACAAACTTTGAGTTTGGGGCTTGCTGTATATGTATGTATCTTTTGTCTCTACACCAGGAGACAGTGGCTTTCTAGATAATTTTTAATCTTTAATTGGTTTTTTAATTTTGTTTTTTTTTAATTTTTAGGTTTTTAGTTGTCAAAAAAAAAAGTTTCATGTACATTTAAATATTTCTGATTTGTTTAGTTTCAACAGCATTTCATTATTCTCTCCAAGAATTGGCTTCTTGAATAAGACTACTATCCTATCTATCAAGTAGGATCTGTGATGGCTGAACAGCTTGGTACACCATAGAAGTCAACTGCCTAGGCATGTGTTAGGGAAGATACTGCTCATTAGGCAGCCTGTTGCACTAGGAGGAATGGAAGCTTCTGATCTGAGCTACCAGGTCCTTGATGCACCTTCTTATAATATGAACTTCTGGATGAATAGATGGAGTTTCCACTACATTCCAAAATTTAAATAATCTTCATTTGTTAATACCAAGCTTTCTTTTTAAGTGAGAATGGTGAAATGCAAGATCTGGTTCTGGAAAAAAAGCTAATATTTTGAAGTCTTGAAATATCAGAATTTTAATGATGTTTCAGAAATGTTTTCTTATATAATAGTGACACAAAGTAATAGTGAATGGATGGTTCAATATTTGATACAAAAGGCATAAAAGGGCATGATAATGGGAGGGGAAAAAAGCCATGTAAGAATTTATGAGACTTTCATAATCACTGCAGAGAAAAAGATAAAACAGGATGCTGCAAAAATCAAGTTACAGGCTTCAGAATTGTAACAGTCTATAAAGAGAAGACAAAATTTACATTTTTATAGGAAACTGTAAAGGAACCTGAGGTAGAATGATACTCTGCAGCTAGTGAAAAAAAGAAAATCATTTTAGGAGTTATGTTTTAGGACAGTTTCTCCTTAGATGATCAATAGCTACACACAATGGAAGACTTGTAGATGTACTTGGCAGCATTAATCAACTGAGAAATACCCTTCCAAGAGCTGAAAGGTTTATAGTCCAATCTTCTTATGATGATATTACAGGTCAGATTTAGACCACCTCATTCAGGTACCTTAGAAAACTAAGGTGATTTGGTTTAATAGTAAGAAGCATTTGCCTCTTAAGATTTTGAGACGGGAGATCTTTTCCCTCTATATTATGCAGACAATCTCCTCCTTTCTGTCTATAGACTGTAGAGAGCATAGGACATCTGAATTTTTATTGCAAATAAAGTACTTCAGTGATTAATTAGATCATCCTCAGCTTTTTATATGAATGTAAACAGATAAATATATTTTTTTAAATTTTGTTTAGCTCTTTAGTACACTGTACATGGAAACTAGAAGAATTTTAGTAAAAATGACTACAAATATGCAAATTAATAGAAATGGCCACCATCTTACAATCAATAAATGAGACATCTTCTGTGCTTCTCTTGTCAATGGATCCACAATAGCAATAACATCATAGAATGGTTCATTCTGTTGGGGATCAATTTTTACTACACTGTTAAAAAAAAAAAAAAAAAAAGTGGCATGAAAACTCTAAACTGAATTTGTGGAAATATCAAACATTTTGAGGCACAAATGTGTAATATCTGAGGCACTTTAGATGTCACTGCTCATGAAGTTCTTTACCTCATTTCAAGCAGTAACCATTATTGCTCCCTGTGATATCACTAGGAAAGCGAAATGTGAATATCAATTAAAATTTATCATTAATCTACATAGTTTCATACTGGTTACTGATTAACTACAAGCCCCCCGTAACAAAATTAATAAAAGGAAAACACATAGCAAATTTTTTTAAATGGCTTTTTTGTCCCTGGTCTACAGTTTCCTTCACTGGTATCTAGAATCATCAGTTTTGACAAGTGCTCAAGGTGACATAATTTTAAAAAATAAAATTATTAACATGGCAACTGAGAAGTGTGACACTCTATAGGACACATTAGCTTCATGCATTCCAGAAGATAATGCAGTTTGATAAACTTGATTAGACTAAGTCAAGGAAACTCTAATTCAAGTTCTCTGGGTCTAGAGGAAGGAAATGTTAATAAACCTGTGCTGCAATTACACCAAATGGACCATCTGTGAAACTACTTCTAACATTTTAGTAAGTGTATGGACTCCCAAGTTTTCTAGCTTCAGATCACCCCTTCTATCACACCAATTGTAATCACTCTTTTTTTGGCAAAGGCTGGAAAATCACTAGGTATTATTAATTAATTTATTACAAAAAAGGGAAAGAGGCATTAGGTTAGGGCAGACAAACAGATTGTTCATACAACCATAGAATCAACAACCTCTTTTAAAACTGCAATCCTTACTAAAGTTTCCAAAGACCTTATGTAGTCATCAGTACATTCTACTTTCACTATGAAAGTACTGTAAGTACATTATCATGACAGACAGAACTTACCTGTGCTGTTCTTTGAGTAGTTCAGCATTTTGTCTCATTTCCATTTCAGGTAAAGATGACAGTAGGGCATCTATTTTCATAATCAAGTCACTGCCACTATATTGAATAAGGTATATATCATTTGTTTTTCATTAGAAAAGGAGTAAAACATTCACATTTTAATGTATGCCTGTCAGCATAAGGGGTATTTTAAAAGCCCACATCCCAAACACGGACTCTCTATCACTTTGGGATTCGTAGCTTTTAGCATGACAATGCCCAGTGCACACTTCTTAACATTAGCTGACGGAGAACGAGCACAATTGCCATTCAGCCTCACAGTTTGCATGGTACAGTCTGCAGACATTTTTATCTCTCTATTCCTTTGTTTTGCAATTTTTTCCCTTTGTGACAACATCTAGAAACAGACATAAATGAACAAGTTTCATGTTTAATTGGCCACATCTTTTAATTTAGTTTTTTTTTTCTTACTGTAATTCCCTTAGAAATCTCAGTAATTCTATTTCAGTGTCACTAAGTCCTAATACTTGATTTAAATATGTTTTGCCTCTCACTGCCTAACTCCTTGATAGTTCTACCTCTTCTTGATTTTGTTTTTCTGGTATTTATTCTTTCAGTTGTGCCAGTCCTTCCAGATAGCAGAATTGATACTCAGACACAGAAAGTCAATAGATTTGTAAAAATAATATTATTCTTTGCACATAAACTGGATCCTTCGATTAAAAGCTGTTGAGAACTCATCTTTACACTTCTTCAATTAGCCGATGTGTGAATGTTGTCTAGCAGGATGTCAGAGACATCTGTCTTTTCTAATGATTCCCAAGGACAACGCACTTTCTTACTTCAAATATCAATACTCAGATATTGCTGTGGTTTCAAGATGCTCTGGATTTTATCAAGCTTATTATTACTCTTTATAATTACTCTTAAGTAAAGAAAAGGTGGTAGGATTTTTTTTACAGTTAGCTGTACTCGTCTCTTTGTTGTAAGCACAGTGGAAGTAGATAAAGGTTTTGGAGCAATTCAGCAGAGCTGCACACATCATGAGGCAAGTTGGAGAGGATATGATTCTTTGGACATGCAGTGATCTCTTATGCCTTAGTCTCATCACACATGTGATCTTGTAACAATAACATGCCAAACAGGCTGTCAGCGGCAGGGCAAACGACACGAGGTGTTGAAACCCAACATACACATTTTATATATACAGTGAAAAACTAGGTTAAATAGCATAATTAGCCAAAAGTGATACCTTTTTTTTTTTTTTCCCCTAGAAAATAGGGCAAGGGTTTGAGTAGGAAAGTATGCTAAGTCTGTCAAGGAAATGCTTAAAAAGGAAATGAGGGACAGTTAAACCTGTCTACGCAGAACACTCAGATTGTAAGTAAGGGGACAGCAAATATATAACACACAAAACCCAAACACTTTAAGTGCATGTAGTGTATTTTTGTGTATATAAATGAGCATATAGTACAAAGAGTACTAAGACTATATATTTGAATCTTTGTTCATATATCCCATGCAAAAGGATGATTAATTTGTCACAGGAAATAAACAAGGCAGTACATCATAAAGCCTCAAAATGCAAAATAATTTTACCTTTTACTACTGTTTCCCATCTCTTTGACAATAGCTTTAATCTTCTCTGCTGAGGTACTGTATGTTATTTTATCTAACAAATTAAAATCTTCTGCAGAGAATTCATTTTCATTTAAAGGACCCAGTACCTTGAATAGAGAAAGATAAGTTACTAAGCATAGAATGTCCGAATAATGGTTCTTCTGTAAGTAAAAGGATACTAATATTTTGCATGAAAGTACAATATTCAATATGCAACCTCCAGTTGTATATACATCGATGTTATTAAGTGTATAGTACTCAACTGTAAAGTAACTGTGTAGCATTAGGGTTTTTATGGTCATGTAGTTAAGAGTTAATTGCCAATCACAAAGAACAGCTGCAATGGAAATCTGCATACTTGTCTTTATACAGACCTCTGTAAAAGAGTACACTATTTAGAAATAACATATCTAAGCTTAAGAAAAAGCCTTGTTAGGTACATGATTTTAAACTGAAATTAAAATTCCTGTCTGCCTACCACACTCTTTAATTTTGTTAAATTTTGTTGAATTATGTGAACATAGATTGAACTTCTCAAGGCTTCTCAGAAGCAGCAGAATGGATAGAAAGGAAGAAAAAAAGCAAAGGGTAAGAAATGCAATCTGTCCAGAGGCAAGAAACAGAACTAATTTTTTTTTGGTGTCTGAAGGAAAAGAAGGTGCCCTGAAGGCCCAGGAAATAGCTTTGAGGATGTTGTTTGGATTTCCTCCTCATAGTCTACCAGGCTAAACCAACCCCTGTCAACTTGAAGAGCTGACAGGGCTCCCAGGATGTAGAAAGTCTTGATGATCTTTGGTGCTGAAGGATATCCCATGTCTTCTTAAAAGCAATCTTTTAAAGTGAAAACACACTTTCAGATAGATGAATATCTATTATCAAATTTATCCAAGTGTTTTGAAGAAACATATTTCCTCAAAACTTAAAATATTACATTATTTAAGCTTTTTTAGGCATGGAAAACAGCATCAACCATTTCTAAAATAACATTTCATATTTAGTTCTGGGGGGGTTGGGATTTGTCACAAAAAATCCAATACAACTCTTTTGTGTTTCATCCAGAAAAAGTTTCTATGGGTTTGTCAGTGATATTTCAGTTGTATCTCATACACCATTTCTAGTGCACAAGAGTAATTAAGGACACATTTTGAATAGAGTTTCCAGTAATGAGATGCTAACATGATATCTCTGTTTCTTTCTAATTGTGCAGCAATAAATAGAAAAGAGTAAACTCAAAGACTAATTTGTATAAATTGTGTTTGGAATGCAAGGTGTTGACTGTCATTAACAAGTATTAAATATTGAATCCAATATTGTCTTTTTTAATCACAGTTCATCTATAGCCACACTGTAAGGCTGTTGGCTTCAGAATATACATCCAAGAAACTGAAACACAAAAATACTACATTTCTTTTTGAAAATTAAGACTACAGAACCATTTAATATTAGCAAATAATTTGAGGGTTTAGAGGTTGAAATATTACATTAGTCAATATAATTTTTCATTTTATATGCCACGGTTCAGCCTATCCCAAATGTGTAAAATATAGGTAACTTCAGGATCAAAATTTATTCTTAAATGTAATTAATTATATATAAAATACTAACCTATTTAAAGAATTTTGTTAGATTGACTCTTCAATAGCTGTGGGAATGACATATGTACGTAGAAACTTCAGTGGAATGGAGCTAATAAATTAGGAGTAAAACAAAATAAAAAAGGCAGATTTTCATACCATTCTCCAACAACTGGCTGAAAAAATGGGAAATCAATATAATGCATTTTTTTTAGCTTGAAACTGAAGTTCCAGTAAGTAAAAAAAACCCCAAAAACTATAAAATGACTGAGAGATTACTTAATTTCTAACTTACCCTGCCATTGCTCGTAACAGCCATTTGCCCAGGAAGCAGCTTAAGAACCTCCTGGCAGAACATCTGGTGGGTTTTAATTAAATCCAGTCCCAAAGTGTTGTACTTCTTCTCAAAAGTTTTGTCATCCATTCCCTAAAGCAAAGATAAAGCATGTAATTGTGGAATGATTCAGCAAAAACAGGGTTTGTAGCAGCTGACATAATCATATATTTTCTTCATGTTATGTGGTAACCAGAAATAAACTAACAACCTCAGGTTCAGTCTAAGTATATAAAAGTACATGACTGTTGGTGTGATGCCACAGTCTCTCAACTAGTGTGTAGGGTTTTTATCCGTGGTCAAGTGTGAATGATAATGAGAAGAAAGCTGAGCCTGGGGTTTTTCTATAATCCAGGACACAGCTGCTTGGAAGATTACATTCTTCATTAACAACTGAACTGCGTTCTCACTTTTAGGAAAAAGATGTAAAAAAAAACCTAACACTCTAAAAACCAACTGGTCATTTTAATGGAGACATTGGATGGAGCTTAAACATGTTTTGTGGAAGCCAACATCACCCATGCAAATCAATATTTAAAGTGGGGACAAAAGCCATGCTGGAAACCTTGCCATGCGCACAATGGCACTGTGCCTCATCTGTCAAAACTATCCTATTTTCAACTCTACTGATAAGCATTTCTACATTACAAACATGCAGACCAAGCAAAGAGATTCATTCAGGTACAATTAATATAACAAAAATAAATAAGTAATATGCATATACTGCCTAATTAGCTCCCTTTATGTCTTTCAAACTTTATTAGATGATGCAGTACGAACATAACCCAAACGAGCTAATTGATTTTCCAGTATGGTGCCAGAGAGTTCTCCTTATCTTCCAAATCCTCCTATTTAAAACACCCCAATTTACAGCTCCTCCTGAAAAAAAAAATTGTTGTTTGTCTCTATTACTTGATAAATCAGCTCCACTCCATGAGTGAACTTTGAAATCAGCAACATTTGGTTTTTAAAACAATGAATTTTCATTGAAACACACCAGAAAGTGTTTGCCAGAAGTATACAGTGCTCATTAACCTCAACCACTTCAGTCTCTGCCTATTGCTGTTTGACAACCACAATGTCAAGATAAAAACATTTGCTTCTGAAGTCTTTAATTCCTGACAAACATTGATACTGTAATTTAAATTAAAAGAGCATTATTAAAAAAAAATAAAATCAACAGTTAAAACACAAATTATTTTGATCTCAATAGTCCATTATCTGTTCTCTGTAGTTTTCAGTGCTCTCATATTTTCTTCCTTTACTTTAAAGAAATCCTTCATACTTCCATCATATAAAAGTTGTCAAAAATCCAAATCTGCTTGAGCAGAAAGTGCATAAGAGTTATAAACTCTCTAGAATTTGGCCAAACTCTGATACTCTTAACATCTCTTTACAGTAAAAATAAATTTTAAATGAAAAAAAAAAAAAAAGAAAAAAAAAAAGAAAAAAAAAAAAAAAGAAAAAAAAAGAGGAAGGTGAGGTAAAAAGTAGTCTAATTATGTTTGAACTCACGGGGATGAGGAAT